>RCUC01165183.1:0-67704 GCA_003697995.1 Taxidea taxus jeffersonii
AAAAAAAAAAAAAAACCCAAACAAAACAACCCACACATTCTCGTTCTCTAAAATGAAACCAATTCAGAGAAGTATGGATTTTGAAGTCTGACATCTGCACTTTCATTTCTTTTTCCATTGTAAAAACAAATGGTCTCTAACAATCGTTGATGTCAAACACAATCTTTAGGCCCGTGAAACACAGTAAGCCTGAGAATGAATAAGGCAACTAAAGAGAGATGTTTTATTTAACAAACAGGGACAGTGATCTTCCTTATGAGTTAGTTCCCCCGAGAGGAAAATATTTGTAATTGTGTTTGACTCTGGGATTAAGAGGGCAAGGTGTGACCCTCTCCCAGTGAACTGAAAAGCAAGCCACAGGACACACGTGTTCTCACCAGGGACGACAGATTCGGGCTGCCAAGACCTAAATATTTCGAGTTTTGAACCAAACATAAAACTTTGTGGGCTTTGTTTTAAATTTCTCATTGGCAAGTTGTGACTTCCTGCTTAAGCAAGAAAAAGGATTAAAGGGTTTGTTTAGTTGTCTCTAACCATGAACAGCTCTTACGACACATTTTGTACACTTGACATAAATGAAATTGAATCAACCTGGTCAGATTCCTCTTGGGAGGTGGGGAGAATAAATCAATCATCAAGATGCACTTGCAATTAAATAATAATAATAATAGTAATAGGTCTCTTCTACTTCACACGTCTCTGCTTCCAGCTCAGTTACTAATGTCTACAATAAAATACAAAACTCTTTCTCTCTCTCTTTATATACATATATCTCTCACACCCAAACTGCCTCTTGTCGAAGCATTGATTGAATCTTGAAAAATGTCACTCTTCCAAGATAGCCTTTGGGACTCACTCACCCCATTCCTTTGCTTTTCCAGCTTAATAGCTCAAAAGGGGCCAAAACACAGTCTCTGTAAAGACCCTGGGCTGCGGGGTCTCCCTTGTAGCTTTCAAAGCAGACTTGGATAATATGCAAATGAGGGGGCGTGGCTGCGTTCCAACAACTATGAATTTTGAGTACATACAATGCCCACGTGTCACAAACCATTATTCCTCTTTTGATTTTTTTTTTGAACTATTTACAAATGTAAAAACTATTTTTAGCTCACAGGCTGTACAAAAAATAGACAGAGGGCTGGGTCGGGGCTGTGGGCTCATTTGCCAGACCCTGCTCGCTAAAATACAATGTTTCTTCCATAGGGAAGAGGATATGGTTGACGATAAAGTGCCCTTTTGGGATACATGAACAAATTTGCAGTTAAATGAGTAACTAGATTTAGTTAAAATCAAAATGAGGATTGAGCAATTCAGAATATTCCATATTCCACACCCCCACCCCGCTTGTTTTTTTTTTCTTTAATGTTTTTGCTTTCCCTTCTGTGTTAGATTGGGCGGGTGTTGTTTCAGGATTTTGTGTTCCCTTAGCGCCGCCCATGGTTCTTGGTGACGCTGCTTTGAAGAATGAAGAGGTAGACCAGATGAAGAGTGGTGGACAGCAAAGCAAAGTTTATTGAGCAAGAGTGTAAAGCTCCTGGAGAGGGAGGGGGTACCCAAATGGGTTGCCCCCCCTTTCTAAGTTGGGGGTTTTTGTGAGTCCTTTTGCAGAACTTTCTTAAGCAATCAGGGTGTGCTGAGCCGTGCCAATCAGGGCTTTGGTCATGTATCTGTCTACCTATTAGGTTAATGTCCATGGTCCATGTGCTGATGGTCTTTTTTTCTTTTCTTTTTTTTGACATCTGGAGGCTTAGGTCTTCACTGCCCCTTGCCCCCGGTATTGACAAATGCTTTGTGGTTCATTGTTTTATTTTGGGACATTTTGCGGAAGTCATTTCTGCAAAGGCTGCAAAGCAGAATGCCAGTGCGGTCCGTCTGAGCTGCAAAACAGGATGGCAGGGCCCTTATATCTTAGCTGTCCTGGCTCCATATTTTCTTATTGGGGACTGTGGTCCTAACTCCCTAACTACCTAACTGTCCAACTAATTCCAAACAATGTTAAATTGGAAGAGCATTCTGAACGAATGTGGCAAACAGTTTTGTGTTCAAAATTATAGTATTTATGGTTTTTATTACTGTGGAATTGCTCACTGAAGCAATTAGCAACAGATATTTTTTTCTCCTGCTATTGTTGGTTTCCTAGGCGAGATTTGGCTCCAACACCCAGGTAAGGAAGGACTCTAAAGCTGTACTTGACCTTTTTGCAGGTTTATGACACCAAGTATTCATGCTTCTAACTTTCCCACTAAAGAATAGCTTTCAAATGCTCACGGCATTTACTGATTTAAAAGTAGAAAATTTTAGGGGTGCCTGGGTGGCTCAGTCGTTTAAATACCTTTGGTTCAGGTCATGATCCCGGGGTCCTGGGATGGAGCATCACATTGGGCTCCTTGCTCAGCAGGGAGTCTGTTTCTCTCTCTCTCTGCCACTCTCCCTGCTTGTGTTCTCTATCAAATAAATACAAAAAAATCTTTTTTTTTTTTAAAGGAAAACTTTAGGGGTGCCTGGGTGGCTCAGTGGGTTAAAGCCTCTGCCTTTGGCTCAGGTCATGATCCCGGGGTCCTGGGATCAAGCCCCATGTCAGGCTTTCTGCCCCACGGGGAGCCTGCTTCCTCCTCTCTCTCTCTGCCTGCTCTCTGCCTACTTGTGATCTCTGTCTGTTAAATAAATAAATAAAAATTTAAAAAATGTTTAAAAAGGGAAAGCTTTAGACTTATAGTATTCAGAAACAACCATTTGAAACTATTTTAAAATAATCAGAGAATTGATGTGCTAGAAACCATATGACAATGTTGGAATTATGTTCCATATTCCATGGGAAGCTGGTATAGAAAGATACTAGTCTGTATAACGTCACTGAAGAATTGTGAATTAATAGCTTGAAGTTTCGTGTTTTAAAATTTCTAGCAGTTTGCTCTGATACATCACAAAGTACTATTTCCCCTGCATTTTATAGGAGAAAGTTTTGTTTATATTTTTCTTCTGTCTTATATATTTTTCCTCCCGTTTTTGCTAAGCCTTGATCTGGCTTTTTCTTTCTCCTTTTTTCAGGACTACGGCTCCTTGACCAAAAAGTAACAACAGCTACAAGAGGAATTTGCTTACTTATTAAATAAAATCTAGTAGCTTGCTAGCCCTTTTGTTTAAATACTGGATTTTTCTTTCAAATTTTACAAATACCTTGGGAATGGCTAGAACAGTTGTGTGTGTATGTGTGTGTGTGTTTTATGTAAATATTTTTATTTATTAGAGAGAAGGGAGAGGGGCAGAGGAAGAGGGACAGGCCACCACCCTGCTGAGCAGGGAGCCCAATGTGGGGCTTGATTCCAGGACCCTAGGATCATGACCTGAGCCAAAGGCAGATGCTTAACTGACTGAGCCACCCCAGAATAGTTGTGTTCTTAACACTGAAGAAATTCCCATGTAGATAAATGAGGGAGGACAAGACTACCTCCTCGATATAAGACAGAGCCATACTGAAAACATGCTCTAGGACTTTATGGGGCCCCTATTTTCTGGTGTAGGCATATAAATATAAATAATATTTTTCTCTGTTCTTGGTTAGGATTGAGGGCAATTTTAGTGTCAGTAGTAAGTGCAGAGTCACTGAGGTTTGAGGAAGGTTTAGATACCCAACAACTTAATTTATAGACAATCTGAGGGGCTACTTAGAAAATCTATGATAATTGACTTTAAAAACTATTAGATCTCATAAGGGTGGCAGGATACGACACTGGCATATATCCAAGCCAATAGTTTTCTTATGTACCCTCAATACCCAATTAACAAGTGTAACTGGAGAAAAGAAAAAGCCCATTCATAATGGCCAACAAGTATCAGAAATGTATAGGAATAAACCCAGAATAAGAAATGTCTGAGATCCAGGGGCACCAGGGTGGCTCAAGCCTCTGCTTTCGGCTCAAGTCATGGTCTCAGGGTCCTGGGATCGAGCCCCACATGGGGCCCTCTGCTCAGCCGGGAGCCTGCCTCCCCTCCTCTCTCTGCCTGCCTCTCTGCCTACTTGTGATCTCTGTCAATAAATAAATAAAATCTTTTTTAAAAAAAGAGCCATAATGTATATAGGAATTTAATATATGATTTAGGAAGTAATTTATAGTAATGGGGCAAAGAATGGGCCATTTGATGGTTTGGGATCAGATCTAAAGACCAAAACAATAAAAATATTGGAAGCAAATGTAGAAGAATTTGTTTTCTAATCTTGGGGTAGTTTTAGCCTACTCAAGTGAGACAGAAAACTCAGAAGCGATTACAGAAAAGAGAGAGTATTTGACTAAATACCAACTTCGGGAACAGGTGTTTAATGAGACAGGGAACTTTTCCATTTAAAATTCTTTATTTTTTTTTTCCTGAAGGAACATGTATTCAGGTAACTGAGTAAGGGACAGGCTGAGCTAGTTAGGCAGGGATAGGTAGGGGGCTATGGATCAGGCTCAAGGAAATCCCCGAAATGCTGAGGTATAAGGACATCAGAGATAAAGGGAACAAACCAGACCACCCTGCCCTGGGGTTTGGAGGCTAGGGCATGGGGGTTATTTTTGGTGGTGGTGGTGGTGTTTTTTTTTTTTTTTTTTTAATGGCAGTCACATGGTGTCCAACAAAGAGTAACCAGATCCCAAAGAAGAAGTAAGGCATTAAAGATGTTATCACCAGGCCTTACTCAAACCAAGACATCACAAGAATGATAAGGCCACAGGCTCCCTGGTTACTTCTAAATAAAAGACTGTGGGTGGAGGTCCCCACTGATAACCCTATTGGGAGCGCTCTCACTCCTGAGAGCTTTTTCTGGATCCTTTTTCAATAAAACTCCATGGACTCCGTGAGTCAAGAACCTCACTCTCCAGCCCTGGAACTCTGAGTAATTGAAAAAACAATGCAAAAACTTAAAAAAAAAATGTAACAAGGCCTTGAAGAAGTATATTTTAGAGAAGGGATAAATAAGCCTTTAGCTGTGTGTGTCAATAGCTTAAGTAACACCCACAAATAGGGGTGTTCAACAAAGGGGTTCAACAAAGAGGGGTTCAACAAAGGTGCAAGGCTCCCAAAAAGAGACTTGTTCCTAACCCTAACCTCAGGGTCTTTGCACTTGTTGCCACTTTCGCCATTTCCTCTTCCCACATACTTACCTCCCTCCCTTCCTGTTTTTGCTTCCCTTTCTCTGTTATATTATTTTTTTCCCCTAGCCCTTATTTACCATACTATTATGTTCTATCTCCTGCTCACTTTTACCCACTAGAAATTAGCCTCCAAAGCAAGGTTTTATTAATTTTGTTCACTGCTGAATCGCTAGAATCTGGAACAGGAAAGGGCACATAGTAGGAGCCTAATAAATCTGTGTTTAATGAGGACAGGTGATTGGAGAAGTTAATGTCCAGGGAGCTCTGCATTTTATTGCTGTAGAAAAATGAAATCTCCGATTTCAGGAAGTGACTCAGGCTGGATCTAAGGAGGGTCTCCAGCTCTGGTCTCCATTAACCTGCACACTGCTACAATGAGCAGTGGAAGCAGAACCGGGGCCATTTTTCATTCCATGCGTGAAGATACCCTGGGCTATGGTAACCCCATTGCTCCGAAGTTGGGGGTGCACGGTGGGGAGCAGTTGGGGGGATTCTCTGAAGAGCTGGTTGCTGGGGTGGAGGGACAGGCAGGCAGATGAGTGTCAGACCCTTGAGTCCATAAGGACTGAGGATGCAGCTTGGGTGGCTGTCCACAAGGGCCAATTTCAGAGCTGCCAACAGAAGAACAAGCGCTAGTTGACTGACCACAGACCTTGGGCTCCAAGGCCATGGGCATTTTCAAAAGCAGCCCTGCTCCACACTTTTCCTGTAAAAAACACTCTGAAACACTGGAGAGACAGCTGGCTGTCATTGAATCACGCTAGTTCAATTTGCTCACAAGCCTGAACATTTAATCGATGAAAGTATTAGTTATCAGCAAAAACAGGCACATTACAGTCATCAGAAAAAATTTGAAAAGGGGCCGAACAGGTTATTGACTGTTCCGCCCTAAGTGTGCCATTCATGGTCTTTCTGTGATTTTTAAACTGTGTAAATTTTCTAAAAGGGATAATGCAAATGATTCTTGTCCCTGTAAACAGAAATAGCAGAAGGAACCGAGAAGGGGCTCAGAAGAGGGGCACTGGCCATGGGGTGCGGTGCTAATAGTTTTCTCTTCCAAAGAATTAAGAAAAACTCATCTGAGGTGTTGGACTGGCTTTGCAAACTGGGGAGTCAAGGTCGCTGGCTGGCTGTGAAGGTCTCAGGCAGGGGGTGGGGGCCGGGGGCAGGGCCAGCTCGGGGGTAGGGAGCCAGGAGCCAAGAGCCGGGAGCCAGGGCAGCCCCCGGGGAGTGGGGGCGGGGGCAGCCCTGGAGCTGGGAGGGGCGGAGGCGAAGAGGGGAAATGGGGCAGCCCCCGGGGAGGGACGCTGAGCCGCGGGAGCCCAGCATGGAGGCAGAAGCCGCTCGCAGAGCCGCAGGTAAGGGGAGCCGCGGCCGGCCGGGCCCCGAGCCCGCTCGCCTACCCCGCTGGCCGCCGCGATGGCCCCTCCCCGCGTGTCGGGTTTCAATGGCTGGGCTGGCCCGAGAGCTCGGGGCCCCAGCGCTGCAAAAGGAGACCGTAAACAGCGCGCGGCGGCCAGGAAACTTTCCCCGGAGTCGGCGCCAGGGCTCCACAGGCCGCGCACCTGTCGCCGCGGGGAAACGAGGAGGACGCGGAGACCCGGGACGTCGGCTGCGGGGGGCTGCGGCGCTCACCCCCAGGACGGGCAGTCCTGGAAGAGTCACGGCTACGGCCACGGCTCTCCGGCGCGTCTCCGGGGCCACCCGGCATCCTGACCGCTGACCCGGGCTTGGCGAGCTCCACGCCTTCCCATAGCCTTGGTGGCCTTGTCTGTGAAATGGGAACCGCTCGGTGGGGGAGAAATCAGTACAGCAGCTCGGGTTACAGTGGGCGCCTCTGCCCCGCGCCACCCCTTTCCCGGCCTCTGGCACAGCCTGTTTTGCCCCCAGGCACCTTGGGCGAAGGGCGCGCGGCCCCCAGCCCAGCAGGCCAGCTGGAGACTCTGGATTTGTGAGCGCGCCCCTTCCTTTCCCCCAACCTCCTCCTCTCGCTAGCCCCGGGAGGGGTCCTGCCCGGTTCTGTCTCCGGAGAACCAGGCAAAAACGGTGCCACTTCTGACTCTGAAAGCAAGTGGAACAAATCCCTAGCGGGGTGGCCGCCAGTTCAGCAAAAGGAGTGTTTGCAAGGGAGCTGGCGTCCTGGTACTGGATGCTGAGGAGATGCCTCCTTGCCCCTCGCATCTTCTTCCTCGTGCGGGGACAGGCGGCTGGAAGGGCCCTCCGGGCCAGTACCTCTCGACCTCTGGGTCCCCTACACGTCCAGGCCGGCCACGAGGCGCGCGCCCACGGTTGACCAGACCTGCCCCCAAGTGCACTCCAGCCCCAGACTGGGCGCTTTCTCCTGCCACACATTTGTGTAAGGAAAAAAAAAAATCAATCTTAGGGAAGCTCCTCTGCCTTTTATTGGAAGCCAACAGTGACAAATAACTGGTTTTTATGGCCTGCCTTTAAATCTGTGACTTCGAGTTGTTTTCCCCAGATTTCCAGTGAGTTAAGAAGAGAAGGTGGCCACTAGCCAATTGTATGAATTTTCCATTCCTTGGGAAAGTTTTCATTGGTCTAGAGATTGAGAAATGGTTTCTCTCTGTTTTTAGAGAGGGAGAGGATACTGTTTCATTTTTTTTAATCCCCTCACCCCCTTGTCCTTTCTGGAAAGTTGGTTGCCATAGTTGTGGGAGTGGTGCTGCCAGTTTGCTTGAGAACTGGGTCAAGAAACACCAGTGACTGGCTGTTCTGATCTCATCCAACACATCTGCTAGATGGAGAGGATTTGGCCACTTAGGGACTTACTGATCAGAGCTATCTCCCTAACCCTCAACACTTAGTGGGCACAGAGTTGTTCAGTCCATGCCTTCTCCCTTCCCCTCCTCCTCTGAGTGGTCCCATGAGTCAGAGTTCACCCAACTATGGCCTTGGCGCTGTGTTTATCCTACCCAGTGTTTCTACGTTTCATGGGAAAAGTCATGGTAACTTCACCTTCTGGAAAAGTGTAGTTGGCCTAATTGGTTTAAGGGTTTTCCTGTATTTCTTTCAGCATTGGCTCTGGCTTTCATGGTTGCTGATGGACCAGAGGACCCATGGTGGTTCCATGTTAACCATTTCCATGTGTGTTAGAGCTTAATGGGTTGGAATTTTTACTTTAGCCGAAGCAATGCCTGAGCTTTGATAGCCCGTTTCCAAAAAAGGCTTGAACAAATCGTGTCTATGTCGGAGTCCATTTTCCTTTCACAAGGAAGCATTAAACTAAGACATGCTTTCAGACAAGGCTGTGTCTCAGTCACTACTTTAGCCCTAACATATAGGGAAAGGGCAGGTGACATTTCCTTGGGAGTCATGTTCTATATCTAGGTGAATCTCCTCAATATTGGGGTGTTCATTTGGGGGGCACTATCTAATGGGGTTCTGGAGCTACCCCCAGTAATTTAAGACATGCCCCAGGGAGACAGACAGACAGACACACACACACACACACTCTCTCTCTCTCTCTCTCAGAGTTTGTATGTGTTTTTTTATTTCTCTGATGCTGAAGACCTTCTTAGGTTCCAGCAGCCCTTCTGCTGCTGTCATTTTAGCTTGGAGCATCCTGGAGAAGAAAAGGAAAGTCACACGTGTTCTAGTTCTGTACTCCCCTCATCCTTCACCTTGAATTTCCCTCCTCGGTAAGATAAGGACTTGACCTACCTCGGAAGGGTTCCATGAGACCCTGTGCTCATCACAGCCAAGGGCTGGGCCCAGAGTAAAATTTGGGGTCCCTTCTGAGAGGGCCTTTTGTTTGCCCTCATCCCTTCCGTTTATACCCAAATTGAAGCATTTGTGAGACTTGCCGGTTTGATGATCTGCATTTAGAAAGTCAGCTTAGTGTTCCAGTTAAGAAAAGT
The DNA here is from genome assembly GCA_003697995.1 of Taxidea taxus jeffersonii. Lineage (NCBI taxonomy): Eukaryota > Metazoa > Chordata > Mammalia > Carnivora > Mustelidae > Taxidea > Taxidea taxus. Next base: position 9,011 of record RCUC01165183.1, read on the forward strand.
TCGGTGTTGGGCAGTTGCACTAGTAATCAAGCCGAGCTTTATAGGAAAGCTAGTGAGCAAGGAAGACTGTAAAAGATGGGTTGATTCCGAAGCTTGGGTCAGGGGAACAGGGAGAGTGGTGATGCCAGTGAAGGAACCAACTTTTGGAGGGGGCAAGCATGAAGCAATCTAGACACGGTGATTTCAGAATGTTCCAGAACATGCCTCTCGTTGGAGATAACTGAAGAGTTAGACAGAAACACTAATGCTGGTGTGTGAGAAGAATCTAGAAAGGCCAGTAGTGCCTGCCGTGAGCTCTGTTGGGGGCCCCGGAAGGCCTGGTGAGGTGTGCCCTGGGAAGTGGGAGGAGGAGAGGAGCTGAGGGCTCAGAGAAGGTGGAGTTCTGAGATTATGAGACCTGGACCCAGAGGAGGAGAGACCATGAAGCCAAGAAGCCCTTGGCAGGGTCCGGTGCCGAGAGAGGCTGAGGCGGGTGCACAGTGGGGTCTGCTTGGAAGTGGGTCAGGGCAAGGGAGAAGTAACGTACCTAAGGTCACTTGCTAGGAAGTGGCAGGAGTGGGAGTCACATGGGGGTGGTGGTAGTGGTCTGAGTCCCCAGAGAAAGGAGCCTGTTATTATGGTGACGTTTGATGGGGGAACCGCCACTGCCCCCCACCCCCACCCCAAAAGAGTGTAGGCTCTGGAAGGAAACACTCCATGAGCCAGTCCTGAAGAGGCCTCCTTCCTCAGGGAGGAACTCGTAGGAACATAAAACTTAAAAAAAAAAAAAAAATCAAATATCCATTAGCTGTTTTGGATCTTCTCTAGTTCAAGGTATAGAAGCCTTCTCATAGAAGGGCGCCTGGGTGGCTCAGTGGGTTAAGCCGCTGCCTTGGGCTGGGGTCATGGTCTCAGGGTCCTGGGATCGAGCCCCGCATCGGGCTCTCTGCTCAGCGGGGAGCCTGCTTCCCCCTCTCTCTCTGCCTGCCTCTCTGCCTACTTGTGATCTATCTGTCAAAAAAATAAATAAAATCTTTAGGAAAAAAAAAAGCCTTCTCTCATAGAGGCATGTGAGTTTCCCGGTGAGGCCAAGTGGGTTTCTGGAAGCAGGGCCTCTCTGGGGGCAGTGGGCAGGGGGCTGGACTGGCCACTCATGTCATTGTCACAGAGAGCTTTCATGACCCTTGGCGACTCTCCATCCCTTCATCAGGAAGGAAGGGAAAGGCTGGGTGGGATGGTCTCTAAAAATCCTTTTGGCTGTGAGATTTGTCAGTTACTTCCTCCCCAACCAGACTGAGGGTAGGACCTTCAGTGATCTTTCTTCTTTGGTACCTTGCCTTTACCTGGCCCATAGCAGGAGCTACCTGAGCTTTGAATGGAGAAATCATTTCCCCTAGGAGCTGGTGAAAGCTTTTGTGGGTTGTGTCGTTGTAGGATTACTGGGGAATTTTCTGCAGATTGGGGGTATCAGGAAATGGGGTGATGATACGGGCTGGCCTGCCATCCCTGGCGCAGATGGGCCTCTGAACAGTGCTGTGGTCTGTGCATCCCTTGGAATATCTTTCTAGGGTGCTACTTTTCCTAGGAGACCCGGTCCTGAGCAGGACCTCCTACAGGCTAGGGCATTTCATGTTATCACCCCTACCCCTTGGCTGTGATTCCTTGCCCTAGAATGCTCTCCATGCTAGAGATGGTTCTCACTCGCCTCCAGTTCTAAACAAGGGCTGTATTATGTCCGTGTTCAGTGGTGATCTCCATTGCATGAAGCCAGAGCAGAAATGGCTGGTGTTCTGACCTCCTGCCATGTCTTGGCAGGATGGAGTGAATGATTGAGGGGCCAAGACTCAGGCTGGATGTTGGGGGGGCAGTGGGAACTGAGGTGTTGTCTTTCTGACCTTTGAAACCCTAGTCTGCTGACCTGCTGACTGGCCTTCGCTGGGCTCCTGACAGCAGTTGGCTCCTGGCCCCTCTGATGACATTCTTATTTGTAGCTCAGCATTGGGAAATTCCAAACAGAGGATTGTAGAAAATGACCATGTTTTCTGCTGTGTCATGTGATACAGAAAGATAAGTCAGGACAAAATTCAGGCATATTTGTTGGTCAGATGCCCCCAGTGTCCTGTGACTTTTAAAGTCAGGTTTGCTGGGTTGCAGGGGGGGGGGTGAGGGGGAGTTGGGAGGGGGTGGCAGTTAAGACTGTCCTTAGCAGCGGTGCCTGGGTGGCTCAGTGTTGGTTAAGGCCTCTGCCTTCGGCTCAGGTCATGATGCCAGAGTCCTGGGATCAAGCCCCGAATCGGGCTCTCTGCTCGGCGGGGGGCCTGCTTCCTCCTCTCTCTCTGCCTGCTTCTCTGCCTGCTTGTGATCTCTGTCTGTCAAATAAATATAAATAAAATCTTAAAAAAAAAAAAAGACTGTCCTTAGCAGCAGAGGGATTGGGCCTTTTTCTAAGGCCCATTACGATGTAACAGCTTTGGCTTGGAAATTCCATACCTTTTAGTTCACCTCCTGTTGTGGGTTTTCTTTTCCAAGGCCTGCAATCAGCAAGCTTGTGTCGGGGAGTGGGACACACAGCGTGTGTGACCCCAAAGACATGTCTGTTGACATCCAGGCATGCTGTTCACCCCACTCTGGCCCCCTGGGAGCTCTCTCTCATCAGACCCTTTGCATTCCCCTTGCCTGGGCTGTGGCCTCATTTCCTACTTAACCCATACCTATTGTCTGTCCAGGCATAGAAACCTTTCCCTGGGCTTCTTTGCTCCTCCAAACCGGGGCAGCTACAGGGCCACTGGGACCCAGTTGAGGTGAGGGCTGAGGGGACAAAGGGAGGGCCGAGGGGGAGCTCCCATCCCTGCATGTTTTGGGGGCTCCCAAGGCCCAAAATCTCTTCTAGACCGCTTGGTTTCCTAGACTTGTAGAAATTAAGATAAAGTGTTTTTCTTGGAAACCAAGTTTCTAACCACTACTCTTGAATTCCATTAAGAGAGGGAGAAAGCTGTGTTCATGTCTTCATTGCATTTTGCTGAAATAAACCCTAATCGGAGTCCCTGAATATTTCACTCAGTGGTAAGAACTTGAGAAGTCGATGTTATGGAGACTTCCCCATTGCATAAACCTTCTTCTGGTGGTACTGTCCCTGTCCAGATCTCTTCTCTTAGACTGCTACTTCATGGACTATTATTATTATTATTTTTAAAGATTTTATTTATGTACTAGAGAGAGGGAGAGAGAGATCACACAAGCAGAAGGGGGTCGGAGAGAAGGAGAGGGAGGAGAAGACTCCCTCTTGAGCAGGGAGCCCAATGTGGGGCTCCATCCCAGGACCCTGGGAACACGACCTGAGTCGAAGGCAGACGCTTAGCCGACTGAGCCAACCAGGTGCCCCAATTTCGTGAATTATTTGTACCCAGTATATGTAGCAGGTAGAGCAGTATAATGCCCAAACAGTAAATTATAGTTGGCGTTCGTTTTGACCTTTATTTTTTCCAACAAGTGATTTCTGTAAGGTGTGTGTATTGCCTACATTTGGGCTGTTAGAACATCTTGGAAAAAAAAATTATTTTAAGCTATCCAGAAAGAAAGGTATGGCTCTGTGTTTTTCCTTACTACACGAACACTGAATAGAAATATTAAAATACTTAGAAATATTTGGGATAATAAAATATGTCCTCCTGCTAAAGGATTGTCTAGTTACTTGTTAAGGAATATCTGTTGTTAGTCATAACAATGAAATGTGAATATTAACAAATCATCTTGATTTTATGTCTTTTTTTTTACTTTAAAAAAAATTTTATTTTTATATAAACATATAATGTAACCCCACCACCCTCTCCCAACAGATTTTATGTCTTTTATATTGAGATTCCCCCACCCCAACTCTTGCCTTAATTCTATTTTTTTCTCTCCTACTTTGAAATAGGATACCTATGTTTCTATTCTTTTGGGGGCTAACTGAGAAATTTTAATATGCATGTTAATTCTAATTCTGAAATTAATGAATTTTAAACCTTCTCTGGAGTCATCTAAAAGCCTTATAGTACTTTCATTCCACAGATCCCCTTCCCAGTTTTTGTGCTGTTGTTACATAGCAACCTGCTCTATGATGATTTTTAATTTCCTCCAGTTAGATGTTTTGTTTCCTATGGTCAGCACTGGCTTGGATTTTATCATGTGTTTATTATTTTCTTTGCTCCCATTCCTTTTTTTCCCCCCCTTTAAGATTTTATTTATTTGCGAGAGAGAAAGAGAGCAAGCATGAGGTGGGGGTGTGGGGGAAGCAGCAGAGGGAGAGGGAGAAGCAGACTTCCTGATGAGCAGGGAGCCCCACACAGGCTTGATCTCAGGACAGCAAGATCATGACCTGAGCCGAAGGCAGACGCTCAACCTACCGAGCCAGCCAGGGGCTCGTGCTCCCATTCCTTCTTAATTAACTTTCTCTTGAAGTTATTTTCTTTTCTCCTGATGTGTATCCTTTAGAAATAACTTTAGTGAGGATTTTCTGGTAGCAAACTCCCTCAGGGTTTGCTTTTCTAAACATTACTTTATTAGCCCATGTTCTTGGAAGTTACTTGGAAGAGGATGAATGTCCTTTAAAAATGTCCTTCTATTGTCATCTAGCTGCCATAGTTGCGGTAGAGAAGGCCACTGTCGGTCTACTTGGCCTTAGAGGCTCTGTCTTGGTCTTCTGGCTGCTTTTATGGTCCTATTTTTGTATTTTGTTGTTTTGCAGACTGACCACAGCGTGTTTAGGTGAGGATTTCTCTTTTTCTTTTTCTGCTTTGGGGATTGGTTGGGATTCTAATATCTGAGGATAGGTATCTTTCATCAATTATGGAAAAATTTCAATCATTTCTTCAAATCCTGACTCTTGTTCATCCTATTTTCTCCTTCTAGAACCTCAGTTAAGTTTGTTACTGGACCTGGTTATCCTACTTACCCTGTTTCTTAACCTGCCTGTCATATCTGTTATCAGTGTCTTTCTGGGCTGCATTCTGGGTAATTTCTTCAGATATATTTTCCAGTTCATCAGCTACTTAAGACGTTCATATCTAGATCTACTTTCTTTCCCCCTAGCATCTTACTGATCAAACAATAATTGTGGATCTTTACGTATCCTAAATTTAAATTTAAATTTCTTTAGCCGTGTTTATTCTCCTTATCTTCTATACTGGATAATTTCAACAGCTATAGTCTCTGTGGGTCAGATTTGTGCTGCCCCTCTTGTGGCTATTTATTTCATCATATGTTCAGAGATTTTTTTTTTTTGAGCGACAATAAAGTTTTTTGAGTGATCGTACAAAGCTCCCAAAGAGGAAGGGGATCTGAGAGTGTTGTCCATGTTCAGAGGTTTTTGAAATCAGGTCTGAATGACCCCAGTGCTGGTTCTCAAACTTCATGACCTGTGTGGCTCAGTACTGGGGAGCTCCTTTTATGGCTGCTTCATCTATCTTTCAAGATGGGCTCATTTCATAATGCCTTAAGGAAAATTCTTAATATTTTAAAATAATGTACATCTTATTCTTTCTGTTGGCAGGTTCATCGATTTTCCCCTTCTGAAAGAACGAGGATCTTAGCAGACTGAGACTGCTTCCAAGTTAGTTTATAAATCTGTCACAAGTTGAAAGCTCCCCGTAGAATTTCACTGACTTATGTGGAGGGGAGGGGTTAGAGTAGAAGGTTGCCTTGGCCCTTCACCTCACAAGTCTAAGTAGCAGTCAGTTCTGCCATGTCTACTGCACATCTGGCTCATGCCTGCCATCTCTTTCTTGTCATCTCTGCTGCCATCACTGATCCAAGCCATTGTCGTTGGCTGCCTTAACCTGTATTGTCTCTTTGGTTTCCTGCTGCGTAGTGTTCTGGAAGAAGCAGTAAACATGCCCTCCAGCTATCACGCCCTGTGGGGGACCTTTCAGCAGCCTTCTCTTGCATTGTCCTTGAACCCTGAAGTCAGGAACAAGGCCAGGGTCCTGTAACTTTGCCTTCTGCCCACCTGTTTCCCATGATTCCTGCCCTTCTTCCCTTGGCCAGCCATGCTGCAGGCACACTGGCTGAACTGTAGCTCTTGGAATCCCTCTGTTCCTTTCTTCCTCCTGCATGTCTGGGGGGCCCTTGCCCCTGCTCTGAACAGGGCTGACATTTTATTCTTCGGTCCTCTGCTGATTGCCTCCCCACCAAACTTCCCTAGTCATCCTGTCTCCTGTCTCCCATTCCCTTCTCCTGCCATGCCATGGGGGTGTTCATCTGTTTTTGTGTCTCCCCGACCAGCCTCTAAGTCCTATAAGTGCAGAGACTGTTTCTGCTTTTCTCGTCAGTGTATTGTCTGACACCCTAAATGATGGTCATGATGTTTTATGTTGTACATTTTAACATAGCTTTATGGAAGAAAATTTTGCAAACCTTGGCTGTGGGGTTAGTATTGAATGTGACCTGGGTCTGATTAGAACTCTTCCTAGGACCCTGGGGTATCAGGAAGACCTTGGTCTAAGCTGGTGTCACCTTGGGTAGGGACCCTAGGAGCAGGTGTCATAGAAGCTTTAGGGCGTTACTATATTACTAGTATTATTATTATTATTATTATTTTAACTGGTGGAAGCTTTTTTTTTAAAATTTAGATTTCATTTATTGAGAGAGAGAGTGAGCAAGTGTGAGCAGGGAGAGTGGGAGAGGGAGAAGCAGACTCCCCATTGGGTAAGGAGGCCCAGGGCTCAATCCCAGGACTCTGGGATCATGACCAAGCCAAAGGCAGACGCCTAACTGACTGAGCCACCCAGGCGCTCCCCACTTCCAAGCTTTAAAATGACTTACCAAGTGACAGTGCACACTCAGTCTGCCTACTCGACTTCAGCCACCTCCCGGCCACCGCTGTCTTTGTTTGGAGTGCGTCTGAGCTGGACAGTGGGCAGAGGTGGGCATCATTGCCCTGTGATGCAGGTCGTGTGAACGTATCCTCTGCAGGTAGCCCACTTAGGCCACACCAGCCTTGTCATTTAACCCCTTGCGAATTCATCTCCCTTTACTTCTCACAAGGTTTTCAAAGCACATGTTAAAAGTATGACCACAATTTTCAAAAAGATTCAAATAGACCTTTCTCCAAAGAAGACATACAGATACTAGCAAGCCCTTAAAAAGATGCTTAACATCACTAATCATTAGGGAAATGCAAATTAAAACCATAATGAATATCACTTTGCACCCATTAGAATGGCTATTACGGGAAAAAAACCCAAAAAACAACCCGAACCCCCACAAAACCCAGAAAATAACAAGTGTTTGCAAGAATATGGGGAAATTGGAACTCTCGTACACTTTTGGTGGGGATGTAAAATGGTGCAGCCATTGTGGAAAATAGAATGGTAGTTCCTTAAACAATTAAGCATAGAATTACCATATGATCCAACAATTCTAGTTCCCAAAAGAAGGGAAAGTGGGGACTGAAAGAAATATTTTAAATCCATGTTCATTGCAGCATTCTTTGCAATAGCTGAAAGATAATAGCAGCCCAAGTGTCCAACAACAGGCGAATGGGTAAACAAAATGGTATTTTTATGTACATGCACATGCGTACCCACACACACATATACACGTATTATATAATGTAATATTATTCAGCTTTAAAAAGGTATTTTAGGCAGTGCTGTGCTGAGGACTAGCTGTCATTTGGTACTAGTAGATAATGTGTGGCTCTTGACATGATATAAATTAGCAAGCAGGGGCGTTGGTAAAGGCTGTGCTGGAAGTCTTCAGATCTGTTTGAGTCCAGGCCTACTACTGATTTTCTGTTTTGAACCTCTGCCTCCACAGCTGAAAAATGGGGGTGAGCACTCTGTTGACTTCGAGGGGTTGATGTAAGTTTCAAACCAGCAAGGACTTGTGTGCAAGCCCTTTGTAAATTGCAAAAACACCCTACGAATATAAGATACAAAAGGGTTCATTCTGACGTGAGAGCTTATCATCAATATCCTAATACTTTTTCTCCCTGCTAGTACTTTTTAAAAAAAATCTATTTTTTATTCCTTTAAGTAATCTCTACGCCCAAGGTGGGGCTCGGACTCACGATCCCAAGGTCAAGAGTTGCATGTCCTTCCGACTGAGCCAGCCAGGTGCCCCACTTTGCCAGGACTTTAGAAACTTTACCCACAGAAGGCAGAATATTGTCTTTTTTTTTTTTTTTTAAATTTCTTCAATTTAAAACTGCGCTGGTACTAACTTTGATGCAAGTAATCATTATTTGGTGTGTATTTCTTCATCTACTTTTTAAAAAAAAATTTTATTTATTTGATAGAGATCACAAGTAGGCAGAGAGGCAGGCAGAGAGAGAGGAGGAAGCAGGCTCCCTGCTGAGCAGAGAGCCTGATGTGGGGCTCGATCCCAGGACCCCGAGACCATGACCCGAGCTGATGGCAGAGGCCCAACCCACTGAGCCATCCAGGTGCCCCTACTTTTTAGTTTTGCACAAGAGTCCAGTGCCCTTATAAAAATGTAGCTACCTCAATACATTTCCAGTAACTGGAGAGCAACTGCCTTCTTCCTAGGTAAGTAACTTTTTAGGTTTAAGGTAAACCGATTCTTTTCCATCCATTCTCCTTGCATGGTAGTCTGGGTGATGAGTGTAAGTACTATTAAGTGTGCACAACTTCATCTAGGACTGGGTTCCGGAGACTAAGCACTGGTCTATTTTCAGCTCCCTTTGTTGCTTTGCATGGGGCTGGGCATGCCAAATAGAAGTGATTTTTTAAATTTTTTTCTGGTCCTCTTCAGAGGTATTATCATTTGCAGTGTAATAGATGAACATATAGAGATATGATTTCTGGATGAAGGTTTGTGAAATCCATTAATAGCCATGATTTTGGGGAAAGTTCTGAGAAATGTTATTCTGTGCATAATGGGTAAAAGCATTACGTTGGCAAAGAGTTATTTTTCTTCCTCTTGTCGTGTGCTGTGTGGTTTAGGGCTCTGGTTCCACTCTGGATGGTGGCTCCCCACATCATTTCCCCACCAGCTCTAGAGCCAACACGTGTTAATGGTGACTGGTTATTGACTTGTGCTGGGTATTTTTTTGCTTTTCTTCAAGTTCTTGGTCAATTACATGCAGGATACAGAGAGTCAGGCTTTCTGTGTTCTCCTGGGCATCTGCAAAAGACTTCTTCCTTCTCAGTAAAGGTTAAACAAATTGGGCACCATGCTGAGGACCACATGGTATAGAGTGGCTTGGTTCAGGGGTGAGGGAAGGCTGAGATTCCTGCAGTTGTGGGAGCAAAGGCCCCTCTTTTGTTACCATGCATCAGGAAGCATCCATGTGAGATGCTGTTTCGTCCAGTCTGCCTCAGACAGGGCTTCACATTTGTCCCCCTCTTTGTTTGCAAAAGGAACAATCGTTTCATTCCCACCTCAAATCCTTTTGAATGATGCAGGGGGAAAAGATAGTTTTACCTTTGTATCCTTTGCCTAAAAGTAAGACGCACCAGTGTTCCGATTACAAGACCTTCATATTAGAAGCAATTAGGATTACATAAACCTTTGTGTGGGAGGCACATAAAGTCATCTGCATATTTTACTATCTTAGATTTGGGACGAGTGATTTATTCTCAGCCAAGGCAATGACAAGCTGCAAGTGGGCCAGTACTAAATATGTGATAACATAGCGACAGGCACCCTGTCAATTACTGGGGAACGAAACCTTCCCGCCACCACCTGCAGACCTTTCCCCAGCGTGCCTCCGTTCCCTAACAGTTTTGCTCATCTGCTCAAAAAATTCTAACAGATTCCACATTCTGTCTTCCAACTTTTTTTTTTTTTTTCCAATTCTTTGCTAAGACTATTTTGGCAATCAGATGCTCTTCAAAACCAACAAAAATATCCAAGTGTGTGTGTTTGCTTCACCTTCTGTTTTCTGCTCCTTTCTGTAGACAGTCGCTCGGCTGACAGGGTGGCCCCCCTGCCGGGCGGGCCCTTGGCCCCAGGCATTTGCACCTTTGCTGCCGGTCTGATGGTGATGCTTGCTTCTGCCCAAAGTTACTTCAAAACACTGTTCTTGCATGCCCGGGAGGCTTAGTCCTTAAGCGTCTGCCTTCCGCTTAGGTCCTGATCCCAGGGTCCTGGGATGGAGTCCTGCATCAGGCTCCCTGCTCAGCAGGAAGCCTGCTTCTTCCTTTCCCACTCCCCTTGCTTGTGTTCCCTTTCTCACTGTGTCTCTCTCTGTCAAATAAATAAAATCACAACAAGAACAACAACAAAACACTCTTCTCCAAGGTATGCTTGTCATCTGTCAGTGTTTTGGGACAAGAGGTCCTGGGAAATAAATGCTGGATTAAGCAAATTCCACTACTTTAGAATTTCTTTCTTTTTTTTTTTTTTTTTTTTTTGCTTTAGGATTTCTAAATGTTCCATTTGCTGATAGGCCTGTGGAACTCCCAGCAGTGAGTTCTAGATGCCACAGCAGACCTCCTTTTTTCTTTTCCTCTGTTTTTAAGATTTTATTTATTTTAGAGAGAGAGTGCGAACGTGCGGGGTGGGGGTGGGGCAGAGGGAGAGGGAGACAGTCTCAAGCAGGCTCCCTGCTTGACTGCGGAGCCTGACGCGGGGCTCGATCCCAAAACTCCGAGATCATGACCTGAGGCAGAATCAGAGTCAGGTGCTTAACTGATGGAGCCACTCAGGTACCCCTAAGTGTCACAGCAGACCTCCTTTTTGAAACGTGCTGGCCGTGGGAGCCCCATTCACAGCCTATCTTAGGGAGCTTGTGTTCCACAGGATATGCCTGGGAAAAGGCTGGAATGGCACGAAGAGAGTCATCGTGCTGGCTGTACGGACTTGGATTCTTTTTTTTTTTAAGATTTTTAAAAAAATTTATTTATTTGACAGAGAGAGCAAGAGACACAAGCAGGCAGAGCAGTAGAGGGAGAGGGAGAAGCAGGCTCCCCAGTGAGCAGGGAACCCGATGCGGGGCTCGATCCCAGGACCCTGAGATCATGACCTGAGCCGAAGGCAGTCGCTTAACCAACTGAGGCACCCAGGCTCCCCGGACTTGGATTCTTTGATAGAAAGTAAATGCCAGGCAACGTTTTGCACAACTGTGGGTATTTCTCAGTACCGGTTTCCCCCACTGTTTGGAAGTAGAGCATTCCCATGAAACCTCTCGTAAGCTGGAACTGGGTAAAGAGAAGAACCAATTACCATTAACGTACATGCAAACGGTTTTGAGCATGCCTAGACCCACAACTGACCTGCCTGGGACTTTTCTGATACCTTAGGACGCATCTTGCTAAGGAATCCATAAAATAAATTGAGATAAAGGACAGAGGCTCATGGACACTGTGCAGAGTTCTGGGAGCTTAGCTTGATGCGTGATGTCGTTCCTGGGGAAGGAGCTTGTCAGCACCGTGGTCACAGCTCAGCTGTGTGGTGTGTCTGTACGGGCTCACTGCAGGATGGACGCTGAACACTGTTTTTGCTTTTCACCTTCGATCATCAAAGCAAAAGTCCTCTTTGGATTTCTTAAGTTAGTGAAAAAAGGGAGCTCATTCATAAAAGCAAAGTAGCGTCACGCGAAGTTTGGGAAAGCCGGGGATACCTGTATATGCAACAGCCCCCCCTTAAAAATTTTTTTTTTTGCTTTAACATATTCATCCTTTAAGTTAAAAGTAGTTCTCAGTTTGAAGGCATCCTGTGGCGAAAGCTTTGGAGACCCAAGATGAAGTTTGCATTTGTGAATATGGAATTTTTAAAAATAGATTTTATTTATTGGGGCGCCTGGGTGGCTCAGTGGGTTAAACCTCTGCCTTCGGCTCAGGTCATGGTCTCAATGGCTCAGTGGGATCGGGCTCCACATCGGGCTCTCTGCTTAGCAGGGAGCCTGCTTCCCCCTCTCACTCTGCCTGCCTCTCTGTCTGCTTGTGATCTCTCTCTCTCTGTCAAATAAATAAATAAAATAATTTTAAGAATAATTTATTTATTTATTTGAAAGAGAGGGGGAGGGCACACAAAAAGAGGTGGGAAGGGCAGAGGGAGAGGGAGCAACAGACTCCTCACAGAGCAGGGAGCCCGACTCGGGGCTCCATCTCAGGACCCCGAAATCATGACCTGAGCTGAAGGCGGATGTCCCACCACCTGAGCCACCCAGGTGCCCTGTAAATATGAAGATTTAAAGCATACAGTTCGAAGACACACAACTCTGGGATTGCTCTGTGTGGTAATACACATGTTTCACTAGAAATCGGGGAACCTGATGAATTCCTGGTCCTGAATTCTGAGCTCCTGAGGTAGCATTGATGAAACTTCTCCCTTAGGTGCTGCCCTCACAGCCTTGGGTGTGCAGAACCCCTGCGTTCAGAACTCCACAGACCCTTCTTGCAACATACCTTGGTATCTCCTGATGCCCTCCTCTCTCTCATTACAAACTAGCCTCCATATTTCCTGCTAAGTCCCAAATTAGTAGTTTAATCCCCATTGGCAGTTTCTTCTATAATAAAGATTCCTTCTTATAAGTTCCTTTCAGAAGAAAATTGATTTGTGAGGGAAAAGCAGGCCACTGGTGAGAAAAATAAAGAAAGGCAAAAAAAATATTCTATATTAGGAATTACACACTTAAACCATTTTTGAAAAATAAAAGTAGAATACTACCTTATAATTTTGTGTCCCTGACATTTTCTTACATGTTATGAGCAAGAGTTGTTCTTGACTATAATTCAAGAATGGCAACCCACATGACTACAAAAAAATCAAGTGATTACAGTCAGCTTTTCCAGTGACATAATGCTTTATAGTTAAATGATGGATGGATAGAGGCTTTCATTGAGGTCAAAATTCTCAAGAGCAGGGCTAGTAAAACTTAAAATATCTGTTAATGTTTCTCATAATAATAGTCTCATATGAGGAAAAATCTCACTTTGCTAAAATGAAAGAACTTTGCTCATCTTCGTGGTAAGGTAGTATTTGGAAAGAATATTCTGCAAGTGATACTGAATAAATGATTAAGTGCAGAGCATTGACTTCTTTCAGGTTTTTCATTAATTGGCATTACTGTTTATATCGGGAGGACCAAAAAGTGCTAGGAATGCCCTAGTGCATTAGGCTTTGCCGGCCTGAGCAGCAGTGCTGACCCAGTAGTGGCTGTGGTTTATGGGCAGTGGGTGACAGGTAGTGGCTCAGTGGGACACCATTCATCCCGCCCTGAGAACTGGAGTTTTGGGACAAAGATCCTGAATGATTCAAGTATTTTCCCCAGAAGTATGCTTTAAGAGGTACCACTTTGTTGTTGTTCTGGTGACTACAGCAAACATATGCTTAAAGTGAATTCTTAAATTGGGGGCTCATTTGGGGATTTCATTTTCTTTACAGTCTGCAGTGAATTATCATTTCAACTGTGTGCCTTTTTCATAAAAGCATTTTACGTTGTACTGAAAAGATTACATTCTTTTGGCTTTGGAAAAATATTTCCTGTTCAGTGCAAGCCATTAAAGACTGTTAGCATTTCACATCTGGAAGCCCCTGCCCAGAGTCAGCATCACCAGGGAGGGGAGAGTGTGGCCGCCCAGCTGGGCTCCAGAGCGCATGTGTGAAACACCCCAGACTTGTTTACTTCCTGGAGGCCCCTGGGCACTGCCCAAGTGTGACCTTGTGGTTTGGGTGGGTGGGAGGCTTCCTTCCTCTGGGGGTCGTGTGTGTGTGTGTGTGTGTGTGTGTGTGTGTGTACATGTGCCTCCTGGGCTGGGGAGGGAGTCTGTCTTCCCACCGATTTGGGGAGGGATCTTTCTCCCTCCGGAAGGGCAGGGGTTCCCTTTCCCATTGAGCACTGAATGCTTCCCTCCTGCTGTAAGCATCACCATTTTTTATTCCCACCTAGATTTCCAGAAAACAAACCCAAACATTTTGTGTGTAAGAGCTAAGCTGCTGTAGTTCTTCTAATGGGGGATTTCCCTGCCCACCTCCACCCTTATACCCCTCACACCCAGACGGAGGAGAACTAATTAAAACCCAAAGGGCTAAAGAATTGAGCTTCCCTCCCCTAGGCTGGTTTGCCTGCCCCAGGGCACTTCTTAGGAGTTTGGGGTCTGTGCCCAGCTTGGAGGGTTTAAAGGGGGAACAGAGCATGGGTGCCGGGTTGTTGTGCGATTGTTGAGGTGTTGGCAGCTGCCCTCCACTTCCCACAGGGTTAATCTCTGCCTTTCAGGGCCCTGCTCCCCAGAGGCAGGACTTATTCTTCTTGTGAGCTTCCCCCCACAACATTCCCCCCAACAAGGAGAGCCAAGGGTGGCCTGGGGTTACTGTCCAAGGAGTTCTCTGAGGGGGTCTCACAGCATCAGCCGGCAGAACCAGCAGGGGAAATGATTTCATGGTGTGTGAGGAGCAAAACACATTCATTGCATTTCTCCTGACCACAGGCGATCAGAACTGAGGCCAGGTAACCCTTGGCAGCCTGTGAGGGAGCAAGGCAGGAGGCTCCCCAGGCCCTCCCGGGAGCACCCAGGCTTCTGGGCCTTGTGGCCCTGGTGACGTGCCCCTCTCCCAAAGCCCGGAAGACCACAGTTGTCCTCCCTGACCCCTGTCCCAAGGGGCCCAGTTGGGCTTCTCAGTGGAGCTGGGGGATGCCACTGTCCTGGGAGCCTCAGACCTCACTGGAGAGCTCTTTAGGCTTGGGGCTGACAAGCTTCTCTCCTGAGAAGCCCCAGGCAGCAGGGAGGTAGAGGGAGGCGGATCTTTACTCCCTCCTGGGGACAGTTAGGGAAACGTGGTTCTTCAAGCTGCATGATTTCATGGGGCCGACATGCCCCCTGAGCCGGCTACTTCAGGGTCGAAGCAACCCTCTCTCCCATTTGATCTTCTTGATTTATTTCAATGTGCACAGTCTTTTCTCATACCTGTGGGAAGCCACCTGACTTTCTAGAAGGATGACTAGCAGTTTGAATGAAGAGCCCAGCCGACTGCCTACCCAAATTTCCCCAGTGCTCAGTGTGAGAAAGGCCTTGGGGGGGTGGGGGTGTCTTCTGTGTAGGGTGGGAGAGGAGCGAGGCGCACACAGGGTGCTCTGAGGAGCGCTCTGTGTTCCCGGGTTGGGAGAGAGTGGGGTGAGGCGGCCCACACTCTCTCTTGCCCACCAAGTTCCTGTGTGTGTGTGTGTGTGTGTGGTCCTGAGGGACCAGGGAGGCGACAAAGGTGGATTCATTCCCATCCTAAGCTGAGCTGGGATTGGAACATAGGACTCAGTGGCCCCCTGAGCTTTTGCTTTTTGGGGCTCCAGGAAGGCTTCTGGGTGTGCTGGTGTCTGAGATGGGCCGTAAGGATGTCAAGTTAGAAGGAGTGGGGAACGGGGGCCTAGGAACCTGTTGGGTGCTCTTGGTGGGGGTGTGGTGTGGAATTCTAAAGGGTCTTCTGGGCTGGTCACTAACATACTCTGAGTGTTTTACGCAGATCCTGAGCTCAGTCAGACCTGCTGCTGACTAGCCAAGCATTCTCCTCTTGGCCTCGGTTTCCTTGTCTGTAAACGGGGGGTGAAGCCAACTCAGTGAGCTAAGGGGTGGGGAGAACTCAGCATCCTGCTGGACCCCAGCTCCAAGGAACCCAGCGGGCTATTTTGATTGGTGGCGAGGAGGAGGCATGAGGCCAGAGGCCTTTGGGAGAAGCTGAGCCTCGGGACTCAGGACGAGCATGGAGAGAGGTGAGGCAGGCTGGTCTTGGTGACAGGTTTGAAGTGGACCTTAAGTCAGTAGCCGGGATTCCAGCCTAGATCCATCTGGCTCCTGGGCTCTAGGCTTGGAAGGCCCAGTAAGGAGCAGGGGCGCCTACAGTTTCTGCTCTAGGGCTCTGTCTTGTCAGTTGCGGGGGGCTTTTTGGCTCATGGTGGGGAGTCTGGGCTTCCTTGGCTTTGCACGTATATGTGTGTCCACAAGCATGTGCCTTTCACAGCAGAATATGTTGGCTGGAGGTACAGCCCTTTTTAGAGAGGGAGAGATCCCAGAGTTCCTCACTGACTTACTCATTGTCACCAAGAGGACTGTTAATTCTTTGCCTTTATTGGAAACATTTGTATCTGTGCATTTATAGTTGTAATTTCTTGGGACACATGTTCTCCTCAAATATTTAAAAAAAAAATTGAATAGTGGGAGAACGTATTTGCTCAGTGACTTCTCACTCTCTGCATGTGCCCGGGACACACTCAGCATGTCAAGCCCGGGGCAGGAGGTGGGCTTACGCATAGGTGGGGGTCTGGTCCACAGGTGCTCTGGACATCCTCCCCTCCACATAGGACGCCCAGAGCCAAATCGGAGGCAGGATCCACAGAAAAGAGGGGACCGCAGAGCCTCCTCCCACTTGGGGACATGTCCACCCGAGGCTGGCCAGCATCCCGGGAAAACTGACCACTGCTTCCGAGCTGAACCGGATGCTATCAATTTGGATGATTCTTCAGGGTATAACTTTCCTCGAAAGTGTGAGGACAAGAAAGAGATGCCGAGGAGGAGCCAGTGGGAAACTTGCACAGGAATGTGTGTGCAAGAGTCTCCCTGCACATGGACACATTTGCAGTTCCCACCAACTTGTACATTTCAACTCTCTACCAAACAGTGGCCCAGCGCAAGGAGACGGGCTGGCAAATCTCATCAACCGCACAGCGAGTGTGGAGGCCGGCAAAATAGTAACTCGAGCTCGATTTTGTCCGTTATCAAGGTTCTCACCAGCTAGTGTGGGCTCTCGATGTCCCGGCCTGTGCATGTGGCTGCTGTGGCTTCCCTCCTTGGGAAACAGTTTGGTGGCTTGGGTGTATGCAAGGAAGGTTCTGTAGCATTCTAAGGCGGGGGTCAGGTGCAACTTCCTTTTTTTTTAAGATTTTATTTATTTGTTTGACAGAGAGAGACACAGCGAGAGAGGGAATACAAGCAGGGGGAGTGGGAGAGGGAGAAGCAGGCTTCCCGCCAAACAGGGAGCCTGATGGGGGGCTCTATCCCAGGACTCTGAGATCCTGACCTGAGCTGAAGGCAGCTGCCTACTCCCCTATGTGGATTTTCCTATCTCCCCCGTGTCCCTGCCAACCCTGCCATTAGGAATGTCTTCTATTTTCTTTCAGCACCTGATGCAGAACTATTTTTTCATTAAAAGAAAAAATAGGGAGGGGCACCTGGGTGGCTCAGTGGGTTAAAGCCCCTGCCTTCTGCTCAGGTTGTGATCTCAGGGTCCTGGGATTCAGCCCCATGTTGGGCTCTCTGCTCAGCAGGGAGCCTGCTTCCTCCTCCCTCTGCCCACCTCTCTGCCTCCTTGTGATCTCCCTGTTGAATAAATAAACACAATCTTAAAAAAAAAAAGGAAAAATAGGGAAACGGGGCACCTGGGTAGCTCAGTTGGTGAAGTGTCTGCCTTCAGCTCAAGTCATGATCCCAGAGATCTGGGATGGACACCCACATGGGGCTCCCTGCTCGGCTCTCCCTCTCCCTCTACCCCCCTCCCCGGGCTCATATCTCACTCACTCTCTTTCTTTCTCAAATAAATAATTAAAATATTTAAAAAAATAAAAAAAAATAGGGGAACACAATTTTTATGGCAAATGTTACTTGTGTGCTTACAAAAAAAAAAATCTTCGAGAAATAAGGACTTCCCCTTTAATAAAAGAGTAAAACTAATGTCATTTCTTACTGTCTTTTTTCTCCTGGCAGGTGTTTACCCAGTGGATATTTTGGAAGATGACCCTGAAAGGCATCGGGAAGCAGCCCTGGCTTACTATGCCATGCTTAGGGAAGGGATACAGCCCTCAGTAGAGCTTTTCTCTCTTCCCACGGGGGAGCAGGTATGTGTGATCATAAAAATCTAACTTACTAGAGAGTAGGACATTAGTACTAAAAAGAGTATTAAAGATTTAAAAACAACAACAACAACAACAACTACTTCTGGAGTGAATACTAGAATAATTCCACTTTGAGAAACAGAAGGAATTCTAGAATGGGATTCTGGAGTCTTGAGGATAAGTCCGGTTATGCAAGGCAGTGAACAAAACAGCCTGCTGTGAATCCTTACACAGCTATATGACCTTGAGCAAGTGTCTTAACTTTTCTGGTTTTGATGTTCTCATATCTAAAATTGGGACAACAAAAATCTTTAAAAAGAAAAGGGGGCTCCTGGGTGATCAGTCAATTAAGCATCTGCCTTCAGCTCAGGTCATGATGCCAGGGTCCTGGGATCGAGCCCGGCATCAGGCTCCCTGCTCGGCGGGAAGCCTCCTTCTCCCTCCCCACTCCCCTTGCTTGTGTTCCCTCTCTCGCTGTGTCTCTCTCTGTCAAACAAATAAAGTCTTAAAAAAAAAATAAAATTGGGACAATAACAGAGCTTACTGGGGTGCCTGGGTGGCTTCCTCGGTAGAGCATCAGACTCTTGATCTCAGGGTCCTGTGTTCAAGCCCCACATTGGGCGTGGAGCCTATTTGGAAAACAAAAGCAAAAGCAAAAAAACCCACCCCCTTCCTCCACTCGAGCTTACCTGGATTGACCTTAAGGAGAAGTAAATGAGACACTGTGTTTATGTAATGCCTGGTTGGGCCTCAGTTTCCCCAGGTGTCAAATGAGGGGTTTGGTTGCTCTTTGGTTTCTATGGTTTGGCTCAGCTTTGAAATTTTGCTATTTGGAATGAAGTTTTGTCAGTAGGACTTTAGTTATATCCATATGATTTTAGGCACTGATAAGGTAGCCTTTTGCATTAGAGCTGGGAGAGAACAGAGAGAAATGAAAACCCTTTGTTCGTTAGGATAGTGGGACCGTGGGTAAAATTTTTATTTATTTTTATTTATTTTTTTAAAGATTTTATTTATTTGACAGAGAGAGATCACAAGTAGGCAGAGAGGCAGGCAGAGAGAGAGAGGGAAGCAGGCTCCCCGCTGAGCAGAGAGCCCGATGCGGGACTCGATCCCAGGACCCTGAGATCATGACCTGAGCCGAAGGCAGCGGCTCAACCCACTGAGCCACCCAGGTGCCCCCGTGGGTAAAATTTTTAAATTGCGTCACTGTGAAGAGCACTTTTTCCCATGCAGTAAGTTAAAAAAAAAAAAAAGTGAATCTTGGGCTGTACCTCAGTCCGATCTGTTCCAAGAGACAAGATTTTCTTGGTTATACGTAGATTTTGCTCATACCTGCTGATACCATTGCCGTGTATCCAGCACTGCAGAGTTTTAGTTCACTGTTCTGAAGCTGTTCCGAGTTCATTAGAACAGTGGCTTGTGCAGCTTATACAGTTGTGGCTTTCTTGAGATCTTGGAGATCACGCTAGTCCAACATCAAGGGCTGGAAGAATCCCCTGGGTGGTTCAACGTGGTTGAGCGGCAGACCGAGGTTCCTGCACTCACACGCTTTCAGCGCCCCCTAGTGGCGGTTAAGCCGAAAAAGGAAGCAAGCTCTCCATTGGGGTTAGGGTTGCTAATTCTGGGGTGGGGGGGCACCGGCTGTGGGCTGCAGGGTGGGCTGGAGTGTGGGGAGGGCAACCTGAGAAGCAGGTGAAATCTGAAAGCTAGCTCTGGAAGGCTCTACGAAGCAGTTTCAGTCCTCAGCTTTCATTTCACCCTTACTGACGAGATTGCATTACTTAAACCTATTATTTGAGATGTGCAGTGAGTGAGTTATTTTAGTGTGATTAGCAAAAACATAATAAAATAAGACAGCTCTTAAAATTAAGTTCTTTTTATGTGATAGAAATGCTGAAAGGACTTTATAGCTATCTGCTTCCCCCCCCAGAAGAAAATAAATATTCATGAGAAGATTTTCAATTGTTTTCCTACTATTTTAACAGTTACTTAAGAAATGGTAGGCATTCCTTATCACTTAGCAGTTGAAATAGTCTCATTTGGGGTGGTATCAGACTTCCTCATGGCTCTTAGCAAATTTAGCTTTTCTTTTGGAGTCCAGAGGAATTTTTCCAAATGAAGAGAAAGATGAGAAAATGGTTCGAGGATACATCACGCCACATTGCTCTGGTTCTCTGGAAAGTCCCAGTTAACTGTTTCCAGTTTTGAAATTGCCCTATCACATTTAAAATACAATACAATAATACTTAATGATTTTTCTGGTAATAAGCCGGTGTATGCTCATTGTATAATATTTGGGAACTATCGCCAGGGACAGAGAAAATGAAAAAACATCACAGTTGATGCTGTGAACATTTTGATAGGTTTCCATTTGACTTTTATTTCCACATATATTTTTTAAACATTTAGGTCACTCTCAGAATACACTCTCGGGTGTAATAAACATCTTTGCATGTTGATATGATGCTTTGTACATTTTTAAAAAGAATTTTATTTTTAAGGCATCTCTGTACCCAACATCGGGCTTGAACTCACAACCCTGAGATCAAGAGTTCCATGTTTCCCCTCACCGCTTAGCCAGCCAGGCTTTTTAATGGCCTCTAACAGCCCCCTCGTCGGTGAACTGTGCCTCACATAACCACCTCGGGACAGCCAGCTCGGGGACTCTCCTTGCAGGAGACTTGAAGACGGGGGGCCTCCCAGATGTTTGCGGCTCTCAGAATTTGTTAGGAAACGTTTCTCTCAAACCACGGAGGCCTGCTGTAAACTTATACAGGCGACCTGCCCGCCTGGCTCAGCCGACACATTCTCTTTTCATTTTCTTCTGCTCTCCTCGGTTTTCAAAACAGACTTGGCAATGGAACGTGTTGACCTTTTGCTTTGGAGTCGGGAGCACTGCGTCTGAATGGCCACAGAGAGGCTACCAGCCCTTGCGAGAAGGCTCTGGGTGGGAGGGTCCCAGTGTTAGAGGCCCCCAGATGCTGCTTGGTGCTCCCCTTGTTCATAAGCAAACAGGCACCCCCACTGTTCTCTGTCCCTCACAGCAGAGGTTCTCTGCCCTTGGGCTGCCTCAAAGTCAGAGCCGAGCCTGCAGGGCCCAGAAGGGGTATGGGTTTGCAGAGACTCCTTGCCGAGCTGCGAGGCCGGGCAGCCGGCAGCCTGAGCAGCAGCGGGGTGAACACAGGCTTGTTCGGGCTGTTTCGGTGGAGTGGCCCCAGGAGGAACATTGAGGCCGGCATGGCAGGTGGAAGCCTGAGGTGGGGGTGTGGTCACCAGCTTTTGTGGGCTTGAGGATGGAAGGGGATCAGGGTGGGAAGGCATTGGGGCCGGAAGCATTTGGAAGGGAGAGGCTGGAGGGTATCAGCTACTCGAGTGGGTGTTTAATCAGTACTTGGATGGATGGGCAGGTAAGTGAGGGACGGGGAGGGCTGGCTGGTGGGAGACGGAGGAAGGGCCTTTGTCACATCCCACTTGGGTTTAGCTCAGAGTAGGTAAGGTTTCCATTTTTACCTTGCTTCCATCCTGTCAAATTAACCTCTGTGCAACAGTGTTCTTTCAGTGAATACGGCGCTAATTAATTGGTAAGTAATTTCCCGTGCCCTTACTTTGATGACAGAACAAAATGGCGATTTTTTTTTTTTTCAGGTTAAACCTGAAGCTTCGTCGGTTTGCTTTTGCACTGTGTACCGTGACGAACCTCAACATAAAATATTAGTCTTGGTTAATCCCCAGGACACGAAGACAGGTTGGTAGTTACTAATGGATTTAAAACACAGGGATTCTGGGGCGCCTGGGTGGCTCAGTGGGTTGAAGCCTCTGCCTTCAGCTCAGGTCATGATCCCGGGGTCCTGGGATCGAGCCCCACATCGAGCCCCACATCGGGCTCTCTGCTCAGCAGGGAGCCTGCTTCCTCCTCTCTCTCTGCCTGCCTCTCTGCCTACTTGTGATCTCTCTCTGTCAAGTAAATAAATAAAATCTTTAAAAAAACAAACAAACAAATAAACACGGGGATTCTGATTTTATCAGTTTACAGCTGACAGAAGGAACTATGTTGGAAATGAGGGCGGGACTCTGAGGCTGGGCCTAGAAGAGTATGAAAGCCAAGGGCTGTGGTCTCGGCGTTTAGACCGCTGACAGCTGGCGCATTATTTGTGTTTACTGACGCTCATGTGGATTTTTGTATTGACACTGGACTCCCTCTCAGCCACGATGACTGTATTCCGAGCTGCTTTGGAGGGGAGCCCTTGCTGGTCTCCTTAATAACATGCAGGGGTGCATGCACAGGGTGGAGCCCATTTGTGCGAGTGTCTCACCGCCCTGGGCCGAGATGGCCTCTGATGGTCTAGTGAGTTGCCCGGGGCCACACAGCCGGGGCCTGGGAGGGAATTTTTGCCAGGCGATGATCCAGTGGGGTTGTATTTCTGGTGGGGAAGTTTATGTAATCTGTAACTCATTTATTCTTCATCCGCATCATGAAGAGACCATTGGTGACTGATTTCAGCTCCTTGGAGTGAGTGCTGAGTTGGGTGGGAGGCGGGAAGCTGGGGCTGGTTGTGGGCAGCAGGAGGTGGGGAGGGGAGAAGCGTGACAGCCCATCCCTTCCACCGGGGGCCCAGGGCCCCCAGGAGCTGTAAGCAAAGCACCTTTGAAGTCTCTGACATGGAGGGGGTCCCAACTGAAGTTCGATTCTATTTTTGAAATTTTCTCCTTGTTTCTATTTTTCTGCATTTTACGCATTTCCCCCCATGACCGTGTATGTATTGCTTTCCTCACAAGAAGTGGAGAAACCAAACCAACCCTTCATCAGCCAGTCCTCCTTAAGCAATGTGGGATCTGGTGAAAGTTTGGGGTTAGAGGTCTTTCACTACAATTTGCAAAGGAGGCTTCTTCCGGGTCTCCTGCTCCCCAAGAGAGAGACCTTTGTCTTTAATCCCTGCGTGCCTATCTGGGGTCTGTGCTCAGAGGACGCCCTGCCTGAGTGGTGTCGCAAAGCCCAAGGTGACATCCTTGATGGGAGAACGTTACTCAGCACAAAGACTGTTGTTCATGGTTCTTTTCTCGTTAATCTGGAGACGCAAGTGCACTCAGCTAGCTGTCTGGGAGTTTTTGAATGTTGGCAAAGCCTCTTCATTGCTCCGAGGCTGAGGGTTGGCTGAGCTGTGTGTGAGAGCTTTCGGGTTAAGGTTCGGGACCCCCTTCTGTCCCCTAAAGCCTTGCCTGCCATGAACAAGGGGGGCTATGAAAACCCCAGCCTCTGCCTTTGCTTCGAATTTGGGACTCTCCCACCAGGTTAGCGAAAGTGACAAGATTTGCCCACAGGCACTCCTCGGCGAACAGATTGTCAAAAAACTCAAAATATCATTTGTCGATTCTAAGAAAATGTCCAAATAGCAGCAGCACCCCCCCCTCGCACGTTTTTTCGGCATTTAACAACATCCTGGTTGTAGGTCTTTAACTATCATTTGCATAATGTAAACCTATGACCCACTCCTAAATCTGTTTTCTATTTATACTGTACTTAATTTTTTGTTGTTTTCAAGAATGCATTGTAATAAATATTCATAAGCTCCGAGCACTCTCACTCCGGACCTTTCCTTATGTATCATAGCGCTTGAAACAACGTTTTTGAATGTCTTCCCACTGGCTGGGGCCCTATGGCACTGGCTGAAATTTTGCACGGGTTCCAAAAACCGCACAGGTGTAATCCATACCTCATGCTCTTCAATCTAGTGTTGAGAAGCTGACACGACTGCATAAATGCACTTCCCGTAGCTTGAAGCAAACGGACTTGGAGGTAGCCGATGATATCCATAGACCCTCTTCCCAGCTTTGACCCGTTTGCCACTTCGCTCCCAGGCTCAGTGGTGACCATTGGTCCTACGGTCCCTGGTTCCTTTGTAATTCTGCTGGAAGGGTTCTGTCTGGGAAGACGGGGGTGTGTTTGTGTGTGTGTGGGGGGTTAGATGGATCTGGTGCTGTTTGATAAGCCCCGTCCATGCATGCGTTAACTATGGAGAAGTTGGTTGAAGCCATCATGGCCATTCGGGACAAGCCTGCGAGCAAAGGAAAACCACCCTGGAGTTCTGAGTTCCTTGGGAGGGGGGGCCCAGCAGTTAATGCTTATGACCTACTGTTGTTAGGATGTAAGTAATAAGTCTCTAGCTCCCCTGTTGAAGAAACTGGGGAGGTATGTTCCAGAAAGGTGGTTTGGGAAGCACGTGCCTTTGTCCCCATGGGGTTCAGTCTGCACTGTTTCTCTGGTCGGAGGCTGGTCTGTCACCAAGGCTGCTGAGGACCCGCCACATTTTTTAGTTACCTCTGTACCTCTCAAGGACCTTTTCTTTCATTTCCTCCCCCTTGTTTTGTTATTCCTCCTATTTTTAAATTATTAACTGATGTCAACTGTTTACAGAGATGAAAAAAAAAAAAGACTCCTTATCAAAAAAAGCTGTGGTCTTTTTCCCATTTCCTGCATTAAATCAAAACTGCTTACCCTAGCATTCCAGAGTCCCATCAGCTGATGACCTTTTGCCTTTCTCATTTCCTGCGATTTGCAGAATAGAATCGGGTGAACCTGGGCAGCGGTGTCAGAGACAATGAACTTGGCGTCCTGGCTCTGCCACCTGATGGGGGACCCAGAAAAGTGACTTGGTCCGAGCCAATTTGGTCATTTGCAAAATGGGACATCCCACTTACAGGGTGGTTGGGGGAATGAAGTGATGTTCGGCAGAGCATCTGATAACGGGGACCTCCCCCCGGCCCCCGCCACCACCGGCCCCAGGCAGAGAGCAGGCATGACCCTAGCAGAATTCTCCCATCATGGTGTGCCTCTGCTTGCCTTTCCTCCATCTTCCGGTGTTGTGTCACAGAAGCCTGGGATTTTAGTGTGGGAGGCTTTCTTGTCCACTGCGGGCCAAATGTTGGCAGCTGAATCCCCCTCCTGATGAATTCTGCTTGCATGCCTCATGGGTAGGAAGACAGTACCACAATAGGCCAGGTTAGTCTGTTTTTGAACAACCCTAACTGTAAAAGAGTCATTCCTTCTACTGATCCCAGACTGCCTCATTGGATAAAGGCCATGCAGTCCATCCACAAACAACCAACGATCAAGGAGGCTGTGTCTCTACACAGAGAAAGGCGCTGATGGCAGTTCTCATCCTCAGAAAGCACAGTGAGCCCCGGCATTGAAGGGGGGCTGCTGGAAATCAGACGTGACCTGGGACTGCACTGATGGAAGGATGAACCCCCAGTGCAATTACAGCCCCGTTCTCTTTGGTGCTGGTCAGGCCCCCCAGGAAGCAAACTGGCTCTTATCCGTGGAGAAGACCTGGGTGATGAGAGGGCTTGAAGACCATTTGAGCAAGGTTTGCGGATCCCAGGGCTGTTTGGCTTTGGAGGAGGAATGTGGGGGTCCGCAGGCTCACGATCAAAGGGCTGTTGCGATCATTAGGTTCAGTATTTTCCAAGATGATTTTCAGTGGTGCGATTGAATTCCAGAAGGAGAAAAAGGATAGGTGATCTTTTGAATTTCAGTTCAATCCTAAATGTATCAAGGAAAAAGTTTTCCTTTCCCACGAACATGCCTTTGATGCTTATCTAACCCTTGTTCATCTTAAAAACAAAGGCAAAAAAGAAAATAGGTCTCCCAGCTGAGAGCCCGTAGCTAGAATTGAAAGATTTGTCTAAAATTTATTTTTGTCACAGCCAATGATGCCTCCTTTGTGGTAGGGCTAATAAGGTTGGTGTAGGATTCTGTTGGAATGAAGAAGGTAGTGTCTGGGGAGTGCTGACTTCTAGTCTGGGATGGCTTGTTCTACTCTGGGACAGCTCGATTAGAACATTCTTAAAGAGTCCAAACTGATATGACCATATGTCTCCTCCCTGGCCTGGTGTCTCCCTGGGGCCACCCCAGCCTTTAGGTATGGCTCCTCCCCAGGACAGATCTTCCCAGGCTTGGGCCAACTGCCGAGTCGGTCATACATTTCTCATTCTTCCACTGTTCCTCCCATCACGTGGGCTCCAGAGCTCATTTCATCCTGGATTCTTCCTTCACTCAGATCTGGGCTTCTCCTGGAACATGGCGTCCAGGACCCACATCATGGGTGCTGCTGTGGAAAGAGCCTGGGTTTTTGGAGTCAGTTAGACTGGGCTTCAAGTCCCCTGTCCCTGGTGAGAGGCGTGGCCCTGGGTTCAGTTACTGAGCATCTGAGCTTCAGTTTCCTGTCTTTTTACTCAGTGGTCTGGCCTGTGGCCCAGCAGCAAGGCATCACCAGGAAGCCTGTTAGAAATGCAGGAGCTTGGGGCGCCTGGGTGGCTTAGTGGGTTAAAGTTTCTGCCTTCAGCTCAGGTGTTGATCCCAGGGTCCTGGGATCGAGCCCTGCATCGGGCTCTCTGCTCAGCAGGAAGCCTGCTTTCTCCTCTCTCTGTGCCTGCCTCTCTGCCTACTTGTGATCTCTGTCTGTCAAATAAATAAATAAAATCTTAGAAAAAAAAAAAAGAAATGCAGGAGCTTGGGTCCCACTCAGACCTGCTGAGCTAGAATCTATACTTTAACAAGATCTCCAGGTAACTGGTACACATTATTACCACCTAAGAAATGCTTGCTCAGGAACAGCAAGACGCTCGTGGTGGCGGAGAGCTTTTCTCACTCTCCTCGGACGTTCTTCTGCGAACTTAGCCTCAGTGTGCCTTGGCATTTCAGTAGAACCAACCCAAGGCTGACTTGCATCCAGCTTACAGTTAGCTCATTACTGTGCATGTCTGGTTTCTGGGCTTTTTTATTTTTTCTATTTTTTTAAAGATTTTATTTATTTATTTGACAGAGAGAGACACAGCGAGAGAGGGAACACAAATGGGCGGTGGGGGGGTGGGGGCGGGGAGAGGGAGAAGCAGGCTTCCTGAGAGCAGGAAGCCTGATACGGGGCTCGATCCCAGACCCTGGGATCATGACCTGAGCCGAAGGCAGGCGTTTAGTGACTGAGCCACCCACGCAACCTCCCCCGCCACCTTTTTTTAAAAAAATATTTTATTTATTTATTTGAGAGAGAGACAGCGAGAGAGAGTCTGAGCGAGGAGAGGGTCATGGGAGAAGCAGGCTCCCCATGGAGCTGGGAGCCCGATTCGGGACCCGATCCCGGGACTCCAGGATCATGACCTGAGCCAAAGGCAGTCGCCCAACCAACTGAGCCACCCAGGCACCCTTTTTTAAAGATTTTATTTAGCTTCTGGGCTTTTTAAACACAAACTCATTATTAAGACCTAGCCCCATCCTCCCGAATTTGTGGAGTTGGTGTTTTGAACTTTCAGTAAAGACTACTTTTATTCCCATGATATATATAAACAGACTTATTATGACATAATTCCCACACTGTACAATTACCCTTTGAAAGCATACAGTTCGAAGGTTGTTAGTATATTCACAGAATTGTACATTTATCACCATATGTCATTTTCACTATCCCTAAAGGAAACCAACCTGCCTCCCCTTTGTACCACTTCCTTCTGCCCACCTCTCCTCCTCATCCTTAGGCATCCCATTCTGTTTCTATGAATTTGCCTATTCTGGAGATTGCGTATGAATGGAATCCTGCAATGGTTGTGTCTGATGTTTTCAAGGCTCTTCGTGTTACAGAAGTTTGAGTACTTGATTTATTTTTATGGCTCAGTACTATTCCTTTGTGTGGATATACTGCATTTTGTCTCTCCATTCATCGGTTGATGGGCATTTGGGTCATTTCTGCCTTTTGGCTCTTATGAATGAGACTGCTGTGGAAATTCATGTGCAAGATTTTGTGTGGGTAGATGTGCCTCTTTCTTTTCTAGTCAGTGTTTTTATTTCCTTCAGAAAGTGCAGCTGCTGGATGACATGACAGTTTTATTTTAAATTTCGTGAGGACCCTCCAGACTGTTTTCCACAGTGGCTGCCCCAATGTATGTTCCCACCAATTGGGCACAAGGGTTCCCTTTTCTCCACATCCTCCCCAGTAGCTGATATTTCTTGTTTTTGTTTTTTTTTTTGATACTAGCCATTCTAAGAGATAAGGAGGTGATGTCTCATTACTTTGGTTTGCAGTGCCCTGATGGTTGGTGATACTGAACACTTGGTCATGTACCTGTTGGCCGTATGTGTGTCTTCTTTGGAAAAATGTCTATTTGTGTTACTTGTGTTCTGAGACTCTGTTTCCAGTGGGTGGAGGGGGTGTTTTCCCACATAACACCAAGTAATTCTCCTTATGCCAGCTAGGCGTTATACCATTTAACTCAATTCTGACACTATAACCCTTTCAGAATTGAGTTGAATGGTTACACCACTCAATTCTGATGCTATCTACCCACAGGTAGATGGGACAGAGTAGAGGTAGATGTGTCCTTAGAAGCATAAAAGTTTAAAATTTTTATTATGCTCAGTTTATCTATGTTTGGTTGCTTATGCTTTTGTGTCATATCTAAGAAAACTTTGCTTGTTGGAAGAGTAAGTCTTTCTATCCAGTTAGATGAACTCTTCCTTGCATCAGATCCCATGGGGTAAGGGTTTAGTCCTACAAGACTTTCCCACCCCCTTCAGACACCAGTTGCAAGCCCAGATTGCTCCTTTGACTTCTGACCAACTGGCTACAAATTGGAGGTTCCCACAACCTTCTCTTTGAACTTCAGATCCCAATTGAACAACTAGGTTGTTAGCTGTGCTTCAGAAATCTGAGTTTCCCACTTCATTAGTTTGATTTGTTTGCTAGGGAAGCTCACAGAACTCAAGAGAAACATTTGACGTACTACATTACTGGTTTATACCAAAGGATACAACTCAGAACAGCCAGATGGAAGAATTGTGTAGGGCAAAGTATGGAGAAAGGGCGAGGAGTTCCTCATGTTCACCAGCCTGGAGGCTCTCTAACCCTCTCCTTCATGGTATGGACAGGAGAGATTAAATCGTTGGCCACTGGCAATTGATTTGACCTCTAGCCCCTTCTTCTCAGAGGTCAAGGTGATGGGACTGAAAGTCCCCATGACTAATCACATGTTTGGTTCTCCTGATAACCAGCCTTTATCCTTAGGAGCCCCAAAAGTCGCCTTGTTAACATAACAGCAGACACCTTTGTCCCTTAAGAAATTACAGTAGTTTGAGGAGCTCTGCCAGAAATGGGGGATAAAGATAACTATGTATATAAATTGTAAATTACGGCATTACACCGATCCTCTGCCCATTTTGTAATCGGATTTTTTTTTTTTTTTTTTTTTTTGCTGTGGAGTTGTAGGAGTTCTTTATATATTTTGAATGCTAACCCTTGATCACATACATGATTTGGAAATGTTTTCTCCTATTTGATGGGTCGCCTTTTCATTTTGTTGATGGTTTTCTTTGCTGTATAGAGGCTTTTCAGAATGATGTAGTCCCACTTGTTTATTTTGCTTTTGTTGCTTTTGCTTTTGGTGTCAGATCCAAAAAAGTCATTGCCAAGACCAATGTCAAGGAGTCATTGTGGTTTTTAAAAAATTTTATTTATTTTATGTTTATTTTTATTTTTTAGAGTCACTGTGGTTTTGATTTGCATTTCCCTGATGACTAGTGATGTTGAACATCTTTTCAAGTGTTTACTGAACATTTTTATATCTTCTCTGGAGAACTATCTATTCAGACTCTTTGCCCCTTTTTGCCTTTTTTTTTTTTTTAAGGTTTTATTTATTTATTTGACCTTGAGAGAGACACAGGGAGAGAGGGAACACAAGCAGGGGGAGTGGGTGAGGGAGAAGCAGACTTCCCTCTGAGCAGGGAGCCCGATGCGAGGCTCGATCCCAGGACCCTGGGATCATGACCTGAGCCAAAGGCAGAGGCTTAATGACTGAGCCACCCAGGTGCCCCTCTTTGCCTGTTTTTACACTGGATTATATGTGTTCTTGTTTTTGAGTTGTAGGAATTCTTTATATATTCTGGATATAAGATCTTTACTATATATATGATTTGCAAAAATTTTCTCCTGTTCTGTGGGTTGTCCTTTTACTTTCTTGATGGTGTCCTTAGAAGCACAAAAGTTTAAAATTTTTATTAGGCTCAGTTTATCTGTGTTTGGAGGCCTGTACTTTTGTGTCATATCTAAGAAAACTTTGCTTGTTGGAAGAGTAAGTCCCTCTATCCAGTTAGATGAACTCGTCCTTCTGGCCATTTAGTTAATGTCATTTAACCTTCTGAAGGTATGCATTCTTTCTTTTTGAATTTTAGGTTTATTTACTTATTTTATTTTATTTATTTATTTTTTAAAGATTTTATTTATTTATTTGTCAGAGAGAGAGCAGGAGCAAGCACAGGCAGACAGAGTGGCAGGCAGAGGCAGAGGGAGAAGCAGGCTCCCTGCTGAGCAAGGAGCCCGATGCGGGACTCTATCCCAGGATGCTGGGATCATGACCTGAGCCGAAGGCAGCGGCTTAACCAACTGAGCCACCCAGGCATCCCTACTTATTTTATTTTTGAGTAATCTCTACAGTCACGTGGGGCTTAAAATCATGATCCTGAGATCAAGAATCTTGTGTTCCACTGCCTGAGCCGGCCAGGTGCCCCTGAAGGTGTGCATTCTTTATTTCTCAATCCAAGTAATTTTTTTAAACTCTGTTTTTTATTTTATTTATTTACTTTTTTAAGTAGGCTCCACGCCCAGCATAGAACCCCTCGCAGAGTTTGAACTCAAAATCTTGAGATCAAGACAGGAGTTGAGATCAAGAGTCGGCCGCTTAACAACTGAGCCATCCAGGCACCCCCCCAAAATGCTATTTTTTAAAATTTATGCAGTTATTACACACACAAGCCATTATTTAACATACATCTCTCATTCATCCACAAGGAGATTTAAGGAGCTTTTATGAAATGCATGCCTGAAGTTAAGAATGGCTGGAAATCTGGCCCATGAAATTAAGATTACTTATGTTTAATTATTTTCCTAATGCTTGCCTGGAACGCTTGTCAGAAGAGGGAGTGAGACCAGTGTGTCTTCTTTGGTCGTGGCGAATTCCTGCTGATTTTAAATCCAGTCTTCCTTTTTCTGGGGTCGTTATGGACCATCTTTTATCATTCACTCTAGACTGTTGTTAGGAGGAGATGTTCAGGGAACCAGGCATTGGTTGCAAGATCTACATCTTCCCCTGACACACTAGGATAAGCTCTGGTTCATTCTGGGGTTCTCTGGCCTCCCATGCTCTCTGAGATTAAGGGTTACAGCTCTAGGATCACATTTGCAGGATTTTTAGGCCCCTGGGACATCAGTTTAATGTGTCTAGAGACTTGAGCTTCTCTGAAAGCAGCCAGTGCAGCCCTCTTGCCTTTCCATGATTTCCATTTGCCAACCTTACTCCTCATTTGGCGACCCTCCACCTTCCCAGTGAATCCGGTGCTCTGTGATCATTAACGCATCTGGCTATGGTGCGTTCCTCCCTCTGCGTTCTCCCCTCGGACTCGATCCAGCCTCCCCAGGCTGTGTACTCTATTTTCCTGAATATTTTCCCAGCCTGCCTAGACTTACTCAGTGCTCCAGCCTTTTCCCATATGATCTCAAAGGATTGTGCCGGGCCTGGGGACCTGTCCTTGGTTATGAGGGGCCGCCCATCCTCTATACTTACTCTTTTAACCTCTGACCCTTTCTGTTGGAAGTTCTCTCTGCAAGGTTCTGGGCCACATATATCATTTTCCTAGATGATCTCTACCTGTTTCCCTCGTTAGGAAACTTGCCAGATATCCCCCCCCCCCAGCACTTTTCTGACAAGTATCTGTTCAGCGTTGTTGTTGTTGTTGTTGTTTTTCATATAAAACCTAGTGGTCAGATGATCAGAGGGGATGACGAAGAATGTCCAGAGGCTGATTAAAAATGGCAATTTAGGGGGGCCTGGGTGGCTCAGTGGGTTAACCCCCTGCCTTCGGCTTGGGTCATGATCCCGGGGTCCTGGGATCGAGCCCCACATCGGGCTCTCTGCTCAGCGGGGAGCCTGCTTCCCCCTCTCTCTCTGCCTACCTCTCTGCCCGCTTGTGATCTCTCTCTGTCAAATAAATAAATAAAATATTTTAAAAATTACAATTTATAATTAAGCCAAATGAAGGAGAACTAATGCCACAGTGCTACAGAAGTTTCTAGAATAAAGGGCCATTTGGATCTTGCTTGGTGTAGGGAGGGGCCAACCCTAGTTCTTGGTAGGGAAGTTGCGAACTGGTCAAAATAGGGGTCAGGAATTGTCCTCTCTATTTCCTGGGGCCTCTGGTTCTCTCTCCGGGCATTTGGACTTGACGGTAGTCATACGATGATCACAGAGGCTTTTCCTCTGCTGGCGCTGGGGGTTCTGGACCTGAAGGAGTCCCTGCAGAGGCACAGGGGACCCGGAAGGTGGCCCCCCCCACTCCCAACATCTCTCCATCTTGGAGGGTCTGGCCATGACTCACATCAGTTCCTTCTTTGAATATTTTGAAGTTTCCCTTCATGGAATCTTCTCATTATGTTCCCAGCCCTTGGCTGCAGGGAGGCCACGGTGAGGGCAGGGAAAGCAACACCGAGTGATGCTCTGGAGGATGGGGGGCTTCTGGGGCTTGAGACATGGGTCCTGTTTGGATCTTCAGCCCTGAGCAGAATGTGTTATGCATGATCAGATGGGAGGAGAGGCCAATAGATCCTCTGGAGGTGCTTAGCGCCCAGGGGAGGGATGCTGAGGCCTTGCCTGGTGGGCAGGGCCCGGGTTGGAGAAACAGTGGGGATGACAGGATTGGGGGTGGATGGCAGGTGCGGGGTACGAAAGGCTGGGAGTATCTCAGATTGCAGCGGGGCTTAGCAGTGCTGTCAACAGAGCTGGGTGATTTGGAAGGAAAAATTTGGGGTGAGGGTAAGTTGAGCTCAGTCCGAAGGGTCTGTAGGACCTCAGATTGGAGGGAGGGCTCTGGGTGGGGCCCTGCACCCTGGGTGCACTGTCGGGGTGGACCCATCACTGTGGAGTTGGTCCTCAGCGGCTGTTCACCTCTTTGGTCATTTCCTGTGGCTGATCTTCTTAGGTGGATGGCCAGTTCTTTGCAGGGGGTAGGGGTGCTCTTCCCAGAGGGTGTTGGCTAAATTCTCATTAGCTCCCCGTGCAGGGCAGACAGATGTGAGCTGGGGAGGCAGCGAGGCTGAAAGTAGGATCCTTCCGGGGAAGGCAGCCGGGGGAGCGACTGTTTGCTGTCTTTCCCGCATGTTGACTTCTCTGATTAGAACATCTCTCCCCCTAGCTTGCTTCCAGGACGTTTTGTGACCAAGCATAACACTCATCCTTCAAATTGCTGCTAATTTATTTACAGTTTTTGGTGATTGCATGTCATGTGCACCCTGAGAAAAACAAGCAGGGAATCAAAAAATGATGATTTTTTCCTGGAAAAGCATGCCCATGCTAGGCCTTCAGTGACAGCAAGAGCCAAGGCAAACATTCAGATGAAACTGGAAACGCTGCGGAGCCCGCCTTCCCAGTGGCTGTCATGGGCCTGGTGGGATTGCGACACGCTGGGCCCGAGTCCAGGCAGACTCGGGGCTGCGTTCAGGGCAGGTGGGTGATGGGTCGAGGGTGAGGGGTAGGGGATGGGAGGTGTGCCCCTGAGCTGCCCAGGGGCCTTCAGAATTGGGGAACCCTGCCTGGGACGCTCATCACTTTTGAGCGTGCTGTCCAGACTTTGGGGACGGGGCAAGGATAGAAGGTGCGAAGGTGGCGAGTGTGCCTTAAAGAGAGAGGCCTGGTTTCCTGGCCTGGGGGATGGATGGGGCTTAAACACAGCTCTGCTTAGCAGGATGGGCCTGTCAATCTGACCCAATGAAACGGTGGCTTCTGTAAGTGCGGTAAGAAGCAACCTACTGTGGGGGTTGGGTGGAGGCGAGGCTTGCAGGCCTGGCGAAATCTGATTTTCAGCATGAGAAGTAATTGCACTTTTTCTGCTTTGAAGCATGAGGACCCCACAGATTCACGAATCCTAGTGTCCAGGGACCACCTGGTTATTTGACACTCCACTGGGGTAGCTTCCCATGATCGTGTGGACATTGGATCTTGGTGTTTGTTTTTTTTTTTTTTTTTTTCTAAAGGTTTTATTTATTTCTTTGACAGAGAGAGAGAGAGAGAGTACAAATAGGGGGAGCAGCAGAGAGAGGGAGAAGCAGACTCCTCTCTGAGCAGGGAGCCTGACATGGGGCTCGATCCCAGGACCTCGGGATCATGACCTGAGCCAAAGGCAGATGCTTAATCAACTGAGCCACACAGGGGCCCTGAATCAGGGTGTTTGTGGAGTCTGTGCCTGCCTTTTGGGTAAAGCAAAGGTCAGTGTCAGCCCAGGACGGGCCCCTCGTCCCACCTTTCACACTGGTGGAGTCCCACTTAAGTGGGTTTGACAGTTAGAGGGAAAAGAGTTCTGGCCAGGGAGGCAGCTTCAGTTTAGAAATCTGCTCCTTCTTGCCTCAAAGGCGACCCCCAGGTTTGGGAGGACCCGAGTTCACTTAAGCCAGAGGAGCTCCGTGCCTGAAACGGAGGGTTCTGTTTTCCTTGGGCAGCGACGGATACAGATTGAAGGACTATTTGCAGTGACAGCATCGTGTTTTGGGAACACATGTTGGCTATTGTTTGGGATTTTCTTCTTGATTCCCTGTTAATTTATGGCACTTACTGTGAGTTGGATTTCAACGTAGGGGAAGGCAGCATCCGGCAAACAAAGACATGTCATTCTTACCAAGGGACTAATGGTATTTGCAAAACAGGGAAGGTCCAAGGAAAATATTTCTAGCGCCAGGGATGGAGCCATTGTCGGGCCAGGGGAGGTTCTGGGAGGCATCTGAGGGTTTTACCAGTGCACTTTGGGCTGTCTGCACTCTCTCTCTGCTTCCCTTGCCTTGGTCCGGCCTGGTGATTTTAAGATTCCTTTCCTCGATGCACTAGCTTTGGTGCGGGCTTCTCTCTGCTCCAACACCTTGCAGTCCAGCTGAAGCTCAGGATCCAGGCACCCCTACTTGCCCCTCTTCCCTGAGTTAAAATCTAGACTCATGAAAACAAAAACTGCTTAAGGCAAGAAAGGCCCGAGAACCACAGGGAAGCCTGTTGCCAACATACCGCAAACCAGATGTTTCTTCCTCCATGGCAGAGAGGCGCCCGAGTTCATGGGGCATCTGGGGAAGTGTTTTCCTTTAAGGAAGACATCTGTATGGAAATGGTCGCCCGAGTAATGCGATGTGACAGTTGCTATGTCAACTTGCGTATTTTTCCCCTCCCCTTAAATTATTGACCTGCTCGCTCAATGTTGCATAAAAGTCATGCAATGCCTTGGAATGTGTTTATGTGCTGTCGTCTGCCAGAACTTTTCAGCATTTTTTTTCCCCCCCTACATGTATTTTGCTTTTGAGAAGATGGCCTGTCACTTTGTTTTAACTGTGCTTTTTTTTTGGTCCAACTACATATTTCTTCGATTTGTAACAAGGCAATCAACGGCAGCTAAGACTCCAGGGGAGCCCTCAAGGTGGGGTGGGGGGTGGGCAGCAGGGGACTTAAAGGCCTTTTGGTTGTGATCGAACACAACGAGGGACCAGTACGTGAACTTGAAGTTAGTGTGAGGAGGTGAGATATATTTTGTGTCAACCCTTCCGTCTTTGCTTCCCAGGATGGTATGGAGGGCAGGGACCTTCTCTGTGGCCCTGCTCAGCTCTGGGCTGTGTATCCAGCTGCCTCCTGGCTGCCCTGCCCTCTCTCTAACAGGCATTTCAAACCTGAAACCTTCACGTGTCCATCTTTTTGTCTTGCCTTTTTCCTGGTCAAGATACCTGTGTCTTTCACTCAGGCTCCAGAGCCACCTGCCAGCCCAGCCTCCCCTGTCTCTTCTGCCTTAGACCAGTCCGATTCCCAGGGAATGTGTTCTCTTCCCTGGCATCTCCCTCCCCACCAGCGTGATTGCCGTAGTCAGCCCCTGTTCACTTCCTGTCTGGATCCCCACAGCCTCCCGTTGTCCTCCCAGCCTCCAGCCTCACCAGGAATCATTCTCTACACTCAGGCAGTGAAATCCTTCTCCAATGACCCCCCTCCCCTTTTTTTAAACTTCAAAAGGGCTACTTCCAGGATGCCTGGGTGGCTCAGTCATTAAGAGTCTGCCTTCTTCTCAATGTTCCCAGCATCCTAGGATCGAGTCCTGCATCGGGCTCATTGCTCAGCAGGGAGCCTCCTTCTCGCTCTGCCTGCTTGTGCTCTCTGTCTTTCTCTTGCTGACAAATGAATAAATAAAATCTTAAAACAAAACAAAACAAAACGACCAAAGGGCTAATTCCTCCTACCGGGGCATAATCCAACTATCCTTTTTCTAAAACTTCACTCTGATTATGTCTCTCGTTGGTTAGACCCTTCCAGAGGCTTCCTATGAAGGTCCTCCCTCAGCCTGGTCCCCACAGCCTCCAGCTGTGAAGCCCATTCTGGCTCCGGCCTTTTACGGGCTCTCTTCCCCCACCCTCCAGAAAGACTGCTGTGGTCCGGAGGTTTGCATCTCCCCACAAATTCGTATGTTGAAATCCAAACCCTGTTGATGGCGTTAGGATGAGGGGTTTTGGGGAGGTGCCCCACCCTCATGAATGGGAATCATGTCCTTACCCAGGACACCCCAGAGGGCTCCCCTTCCCCTTCCGCCATGTGAGAACCCTGCCAGAGGTTAGCAGCCTGGAACCTGGAGGAGGGAGGGTTCCAGCCAGAACATGTTCATGCTGGTGCCCTGATCTCAGACTTCCAGAAATGTGAGAACTATGTTTCTGCTGTTGATAAACCTATAAATGCCTATGATATTTTGTCGTGGCAGCCCAAATGGATGAACATACAGCCCTTAGGAGGGGGTGTGACTGCCTCTCATGTCTCGGAGGTCAAGGTGTGTGTGTGGTCATGGCCTAGGCACCTGTCTTACCCCCGCTGGTGCCAAGTACAGTGCCTGACACTTGTTAGTGCTTGCTGAGTAAATGGCAGACCCTGCCCCCTCCCGAAGTGCAAAATGGAATCCTCAGGCATCCATCGTGGTAAGGTCTTTCCATGTTGCTCTCTCCTTTCTTGTCACAGTGCCTTGGCTTGTCTCTTCCTCAGCCTTCATTTCTCTCTTTCCGATTCTGTGAGCTTTCATGAGGGCCTGGCCCCCAACTCTGTCCTCTTGGTTTTCTGTCCATCCTTCACCTGCAGCAAGAGGTCTCTGGAACTAGCAGACCCCATTCACATCTGGTCCTAGTGCTGCTGTTTGTAGGCACATGACCTTGAGCTGGTTTCCTAACCCCTCTGAGTCTTACCTGGAACACAAGAATCAGCTGTGGCAAGCAGGAACTGAGTTTCTTACCCTTGGGGACGTGCCAGACATGTGGTGAGGACCTGCACCTGTGGTTGTGGGAAGCATTATTGTTTTAAACCTGCAGCTGGGTCATGTCCCTTTATTTCCTGCAAAGCGTGGTGGCCAGTGCTGGCGGTGGTCTCTAGGGTAGGGTCCTAGAGTCTTCCCTGACCGGCCTCCTCCCTGCTCCCTGAGCCTTCCTGTCCTTGCCTGGCATGCTGTGTGCCTCACATCTCTGAGGCTCTCTCCCCTACCCCAGCCGGAGTCCCCTTTCCTGCCTCCTTCTTGAGGCCTGCTGCAGGCACCTTCCACCAAAGACTCCCGGCCCCTCAGTGTGGATGCCTGCTTCTTCCTCTCTGAGGTCCTGAGCTGATTTTGCTTTCTTTCTGCTTCATGTCCCAGGCACTGTCTCTTCCTCTGAGCTGTCGGTTTCTTCAGCCTGAGTCTGAATTTAATTCCTTGAGGGGGTTTATTATGTCCTTTGCACATCCTAGTAACTCAATGTGTGGGTTCAATGGGGAACAAATGCTTCAGAGTTGTGACCTTTGGAAGGTCCTTGTACCACTGGGATGCCACCTACCGCTGTCCCCTGTGCTAGAGCAGATGAGGAGGGATGACACCCACAACCACAGGGTGCCTCAGTTGTCCTCCTAGATGTTGCTAATCCATCCCAGTGCTCCTTCCTCCTTGCCCCTTCCTCCTTACCAGCTCTCCCTGACCTGTGCTGTGGAAACATCTTGTCAGCCTCTCAACAATGATTGCTTTATTGATTCATTATGAAGAGCATGTTTGAATAAAAAAAGGAGTTAGCTCTTTTAAGAATTCTTAGTAGGCAAGATGAAAGGTTTAAAAGTTTTGTTGGGAGGTACCCGGTGGGTTGAAGTGTGTGTCTTAAGCATGATGGAAGGAAAAGGATGCAGTGGTCAACTTCACACTCCCTGACAGAAAAAGGAGCTGGCATGAGAAGATGTGGTGGGTAGAAACCTACATCCTCTTGAAGGAGGAGATAGGACCACAGTAGTCAAGCTTGGGGGGAGAAAGACAGACATTTCTGTGCAAACCAGAACAGAAAGTTTGGAATGGGAGTTCCCAGGAAGAGATGGGAATGTTATGAAGCAATTTCCATTGTCTCCCTGACAAAAGCCAACAAATAACAAAGGGCTTTTCACCCTTCTTCCAAAACCCAGAGCACCACTTGAAGCAAGTGGAGGAAGTTTCTGGAAACCACTGACAAGCTTCAGA
Source organism: Taxidea taxus jeffersonii (assembly GCA_003697995.1). Classification (NCBI taxonomy): domain Eukaryota; kingdom Metazoa; phylum Chordata; class Mammalia; order Carnivora; family Mustelidae; genus Taxidea; species Taxidea taxus. Next base: position 47,308 of record RCUC01165183.1, read on the forward strand.
CATGTTAGAAAAAGCAGTTTGAGGAAGTGAGCTCTTTCACCTAACCTGCATAATGACCAGGTTAGAGGATGTTCTGGTCTCCACTTGACAGGTGGGGGACTTCAGGCTTGGGGAGGGGGTCAAGGTCACATAATCAGTAGTGGGAGAAGCCAGAATTTGAGCCCCATCTGGTTCTGAAGTCATCTTTTCCCTACACAGGTGGATGGGGCCACAGCTAAATGCTTTGCGTCATCTTATTTGCTGGCGGTGAAGTCCGTTAGAGATCGGGGAATGCATGATGCTTACATTTTTTTGAGTTGGTGTTTGTGAAGGGTGAGAGGTCTGTGTCTAGTTTCATTTTTATGTGTGTGGATGTCCAGTTGTTCCAGCAACATAGGTTGCAAAGACTTTCTTTGCTCCATTGTATCTCCTTTGCTCCTTGGTCAAAGGTCAGTTTACTATATTTACAGGGGACTATTTCTGGGCTCTTCATTCTTTTTTTTTTTAATTTTTAAATTAACATACAATGTATTATTAGCCCCAGGGGTACAGGTCTGTGAATCGCCAGGTTTACACACTTCACAGCACTAACCATAGCACATACCTTCCCCAATGTCCATAACCCCATCACCCTCTCCCGACCCCCCACCACCCCCGAAACCCTCAGTTTGTTTTGTTTTGTGAGATTAAGAGTCTCTTATGGTTTGTCTCCCTCCCAATCCCATCTTGTTTCATTTATTCTTTTCCTACCCCCCAAAACCCCCACGTTGCATCTCCACTTCCTCATATCAGGGAGATCATATGATAGTTGTCTTTCTCCAATTGACTTATTTCGCTAAGCATAATACCCTCTAGTTCCATCCATGTCGTCACAAATGGCAAGATTTCATTTCTTTTGATGGCTGCATAGTATTCCATTGTATATATATACCACCTCTTCTTTATCCATTCATCTGTTGATGGACATCTAGGTTCTTTCCATAGTTTGGCTATTGTGGACATTGCTGCTATAAACATTCGGGTGCATGTGCCCCTTTGGATCACTATGTTTGTATCTTTAGGGTAAATACCCAGTAGTGAAATTGCTGGGTCGTAAGGTAGCTCTATTTTCAATTTTTTGAGGAACCTTCATGCTGTTTTCCAGAGTGGTTGCACCAGCTTGCATTCCCACCAACAGTGTAGGAGGGTTCCCCTTTCTCCGCATCCTCGCCGGCATCTGTCATTCCCTGACTTGTTAATTTTAGCCATTCTGACTGGTGTGAGGTGGTATCTCATTGTGGTTTTGATTTGTATTTCCCTGATGCCGAGTGATGTGGAGCACTTTTTCATGTGTCTGTTGGCCACCTGGATGTCTTCTTTACAAAAATGTCTGTTCATGTCCTCTGCCCATTTCTTGATTGGATTATTTGTTCTTTGGGTGATGAATTTGATAAGTTCTTTATAGATTTTGGATACTAGCCCCTTTTCTGATATGTCATTTACAAATATCTTCTCCCATTCTGTCAGTTGTCTTTTAGTTTTGTTAACTGTTTCCTTTGCTGCGCAAAAGCTTTTGATCTTGATGAAGTACCAATAGTTCATTTTTGTGGGCTCTTCATTCTGTTCCATTGATCTTTTAGTCTCTTCTTTCACCAAACCACACTGTCTTGATTATTATAGCTTTATAGTAAGTCTTGAAGTTGGGTAGTGTCATTCCTCCAAATTTGTTCTCTTTCAATCTCATGTTGGCCATTCTGGGTCTTTTGCTTCTCCATATAGACTTTAGGATCAGTGTATTGATATCCACAAAATAACTTGTTGGGATTTTGATTGGGATGGCATTGAATCCATAGAACTGGAAAGAACTGACGTTTGATAATATTGAGTAATTGTATCCATGAACGTAGGATGTCTCATTATTTGTTCTTTGACTTTGTTTTTCAATGTTTTGTAAATTTTCTTGTAGATCTTGTACATATTTTGTTAGATTTATACCAAAGTGTTTCATTTTTGGGGTGCTGATGTGAATAGTGTTTTGTTTTTTAATTTCAAATTCTACTTGTTCATGACTGGTATATAGGAAAGCAGTTGTATATTAGCTTTGTATTCTGAAACCTCGTTGTGATCAAAGTTTGTGGCCCTGTCTTTCCATTGTGTAGGCCTCATTCTAGCTATCTCTGCTGTTGTCATGCCCTGAGTGTGGCCTTGGACTTGTCGAGGCTCTGTGCCTCTGCTCACGGGTTACCCTGCCTCTATTGCCCTTGTCTGTTTTCTCTTCCTGTTGAAACCTTTCCTGTCGATCCAGAACCCAAGCTGTCTGAAATCCCTGGGGATGCTTTTCCAATACCTTTCCACAGAATTGCCTGTCCTCTGGGTCTTGGTGACACATTGGTTCCCATCTCGAGTTCAACACCTTTCATGTCCCCAGCCTGTACTGGAGCAACTTGATTATTGCTCGTTCTCTTCCTCTGCAGCCCTCCACCCCCCAGGGGCAAGGATGGAACTGATTCATCAGCTTCTGGGACCCTTGGACAGACAGCACTGTTCACACATTCAGGGACTTGGCCATGGGTAGCTGAATAGAGTTGATCATGCTGAGCTTCAGTGAAGTCAGGCCACTGGGACTTAGCCTTAGGCAACCTCACTGTCTTAACTTGTTTGGAAAAACTTGGAGTGTCACAGAAGAGACTCCATTACTGACATTTCTCTGTCATCCACATCGCCTGTCACTCAGTTGGGCAAGGAAATTAAGTTCATGCATCGAGGCTGGCTTTTAACTCTTAGTGCCCTGTTGACTGTTGTCACCACTGGACAGCCTTCTGTGAGCGTCCAGTCTCTACTCTGGCCCTAGATGGGAGAGAGCCTAGAGGAGGCTGATCATTTTTTTTTTTTTTCCTTTTAAAACCACAGATGTGTGGCTTCTACTTTCTAATTCTTGGAACTAGCTGTCTTCAGGATCTCAGTTGTGCCCTGAGGCTGGCCCTACAGTGCCTGTCAGAGTCCCCAGAATCTGTCCTTTGTCCTCGCTGAGCTGGGTACAGCCTCTCTCCCAGGGCTCTGCCACCGTTCTCTCCTACTGTTTCCTCTTGACTGGGTATTATGCTTCTCTGATCAAAAGCTGCTGGTTTCCAGAAGGTTGATTCTGTTTTTTTTTTTAAGACTTGGTTTGGAGGACAATTTATTTTAGGCCTGTTAAATTTGATTTGACTTCCCTTCATTGTTATGTATCCTTACCAGGTTCAGATACATTTTGAAAAAAAAACAAAACAGTTCCATCTATTTTGTGACAACTTGTGTGACTAATTAATGCTCTGCAGAACACCGTGAAACTTGCAAGGCACCACACAAATGCCACATCGTAACACGTGTCCTGTTTGAAACTGTCTTAGCAAATTGAACATCTGTATTATAGTAATAGACCGTATTAGTAAATGGAACATCTTTTATTGATTCACCTTGTTAAGCAGGAAAATAATCCTTATGGCTTTATAAACCTCCTGTAAGTTCTAGTAGGTGCCATTTCGAACATGAATTTAATTGAATAAATGAAGGCAGGTGTCAAGCATTTAATTGGCCCTTCTCTCTCAGCCAGCTCAATCAACTTTGGAACTCTTGTTGATGATGTAATTTACCAGTGAGATGAAACTGACAGGTCTTTGGGGAAGAGAGGCTGGCTGGGCAGAGTTCACGCTTAATCACTGACTGATGTCGTTGTAACCTGGTCTTCACAGAATTTACTACTAAAGTTCCTCAAGGAGCAGACAGAAATAGGGAAGAAGGTAGTAGCAAACTTAACCTCATTGGCCCACAAAATTAGTTGAAAAGTCTTGAGCCTTATGTAAATATTCAAGTAACTCTTGTTTTTTGGTTCCATGTTATTTTCCTACACATCTTCAGCTAAAAAGATTTGACTGGGAAGGTGCATCTTTTTATCATGTGGCTCAGACGTGTGGCTGGAGAAGTTGGTGTAAAAATGGCAATTTTTATAAGAGCGGGTGGAAAAAAGATACCAGAAGAGAAATTGTGATACATCCAGACAATGGAATATTTTTCAGTGCTAAAAAGATTTTTGAGATCTCTAGCCAGGCAAAGACAGGGAAGAAACTTAACGGTATGTTACTAAGTGAAAGAAGGCAATCTGCAAAGGGCTACAGACCGTATGATTCCAATTAAATGACATTCTGGAAAAGGCACAAGTATAGAGACAAAAAGAAAAAAAGTCAGTGGTTCCCAGGGGTGGAGTGGGGGGTGAGAGCAGGGGTTTAATAGATGGAGACCAGAGGATTTTTAGGGCAGTGAAAATTATGATGCACGTGATAATCTATCTATAATGATAGATGTGTGTCATTACACATTTGCCCAAACCCATAGAATGTAGAACAAGAGTGGACTCTAATGCAGATTATGGGCTTTGACTCTGATGTGTCTGTGTACGTTCATCCTGTAACAAATGTCTCCATTCTGGGGCAGATGCTGACACGGACGAAATATGTATGTGTGGGCAGAGGGCACGTGGGAAGTCTCTGTACCTTCCTTTCAATTTTGCTGTGAATCTAAAACTGCTGTAAAAAATGATCTTAATTAAATAAAAACAAACATACCAGAAAACAACCAAAGTAACTTTGGTGTTTAAATGGAATCCCTAAGCAAGGAAAGGAGGGCTGCCCAGGAGAGGCAAGAGGCAGAGGCTATGACTGGATTTGCCTTTGGAGCAGCCACTCAGTAAGGATGGATCAGAGGGGGAGACTGAGGCAGGGGACCAGGTGAGGTACTATCCCTGTCTTCTGTGGATGGTGGCAGGACCCTGCTGGCATCTGGGGCTGGGGAGGAGGGGACAGAGCTCATCACGAGGCGGCGTGTGGAGCTGGTTGATTTGGTGGCAGCGGCGTGGGTGGGGCTGGGGGAGAGGGGAGAGCTGACATTTATCAGCTGTCACCGAGCACGTTTGGCACACCGGGCTCTGTGGCGCGTGTTTCACACCCCATCTTCATCGGAACTTGTCAGCCACCTCGGGTGATCAGTTTGGGCAACTCTGACGAGGAGCCTGGGGCTTCGTGAGGTTGCGGTTGTTCCAAGGTCACCTCTACCATAGCAGGACCGATGCCCAAACACGGAATGGGGGGAAGCTTCAGGGACTGTCTAGACTGGGATGGGGCAGGAGTCGGGGGAGGAGTGTCTCTCTTCCTTCTGCAGGAGAGCCTCCTTATTCAAAGGCACCCCTCACCCCTGCATGGTTCACCCCATTTCCTAACCCCTGACTCATTTCTGGCCTCTGCCAGAGAGCACTGCACTTGGAGTCCGTGGCTCGGGGCGGACCCACCTCAAGGACGGCCCCCCTTGCTAGCTGCCTTCAAGCTACTTACTGCTCAGAGTGTCAGTGTCCTCCTCAGAAAAACACAGGTGGCAGTTTCACTGAGAGAAGGGGGAAAAAAATCATGGAAAAGAAGATTCTGTGCTCACAGGCCGCCTGGGTGGCTCAGTTGGTTAAGAGTCTGCCTTCAGCTCCTTTTACGATTTCAGGGTCATAGGATCGAGCCCCATGTCAGGCTCCCTGCTCAGCAGGGGAGTCTGCTTCTCTCTCTCCCTCTGCCCCTCCCCCTGCTCATGCTTTCTCTTAATCAAATAAATAAATAAAATCTTTCAAAAAAATTAGAATATTCTGTGCTCAGTGCCCTTTGATAATGTCGGGTTTGATTGCATGGGGAGTTCTGAGTTGTGGCACATAACCAGACTTTGAAAAAAAAATGTGATTCTTTTCCATTGAATTTTTTTTAAAAGATTTTATTTATTCATTTGACACAGAGAGAGAGAGAGATCACAAGTAGACAGAGAGGCAGGCAGAGAGAGAGGAAGGGAAACAGGCTCCCTGCTGAGCAGAGAGCCCCATGAGGGGCTCGACTCCAGGACCCCGAGATCATGACCTGAGCTGAAAGCAGGTGCTTAACCCACTGAGCCACCCAGGTTCCCCTCCATTGAATTTTTTTTTAAAGATTTTATTTATTTATTTGATAAAGAGAGAGACAATGAGAGCAGGAACACAAGCAGGGGGAGTGGGAGAGGGAGAAGCAAGCTTCCCGCTGAGCAAGGAGCCTGATGAGGGGCTTGATCCCAGGACCCTGGGACCATGACCCAAGTCAAAGGCAGACGCTTAACAACTGAGCCCCCAGGCGCCCCTCTTTTCCATCGAATTTGTCCATGTTGGTGTGTAGCACTTTTTGCCCAGTTTCATTGGGAGATGTACTTTTAGTTTGGGAGACGGCAGCAGGCCATCTGTGAAGACCTCGTTGAAGTCCTCTTTGGGTGAGAGTGGCCACTCCGTCCTGGTCAGTGCTCTCAGAGAACTAAGCTCTAGAAACATTACCTTCTTTGCCCATACGTACTTGTCCTTTGCACCTTGACAGCAGCGGCGCTCTGCTGAACCCGCCCCGGCGGTGGCCGTGGCCGGCTAGCTATGTGCTCCTCTTCATTTTTTCTTGGTTTTCTCTCTAGTGGTGGCTGTTTACATAAAGGAGTCCTGGTGGCCCACCGAAGACGTCCTGCGAACCTCTGATCCTACCAGAGAAGGTCTGATGAAGGTGAGGTGGTGTAGACCAGAACAGATATTGCAAAACAGGTTTTAAAGTCAGTGTGTTGATTATCATGTTAATGATAGAAAGCACTTGGCCTCTGTGGACTCATCTTTCAGGGCTGCAAGAAACAAAGTTTCACAGACTTGCGGCGGGGGGACTGAAACAACAGAAAGGTGTTGTCTCCCAGCCTCCGAGACTATAAGCCTGAAATCAGGGTTCCTTCTGAGGTCCAAGACAGGACAGGCTTCTGTGCTGGCTGCTGGTGGCCTCAGGCGTTCCTTGGCCTGGAGATAGCCTTCTCCCTGTGTCTTCACATCATCTTCCTTCAGTGTGGGTCTCCCTCTGACCAGATCCCCCCTTTCTATATGGACACCAATCATTTTGGATTAGGACACCTCCCCAATGACCTCATCTTCACTTGATCGTCTGAAGAGACTATTTCTAAATAAGTCACATCCCCAAGTACTGGATATTAGGGCTTGGCACATTTTTCCAGGGGATGCGATTCAATCTAGAATGCCCTGCCAGTAAGGAAAATAGTAATAAAAGGCTGTATGGAGCAGACATCTGGCTATTGGCAGATCTCTCTTACCTTCCTGAGTGGCCTCTCGTGTCTTCATTTTAAAACTTAATTCCCCATCGTCTCTCTAGTGGATAGGAAAATTTTTGCTTATTGTGTCCAAGTTTTATTTTTTTGGTATTTACTCTGAGTCAGACATTGTGTTAGGTACTTGCCTATGTGCTCAAACTCTTTACAGGGATTATCTAATTTTAGAATCCTCAAGGTACTGTTCTGCGGATAAAGAAATTGAGGCTGAGCCACACAGCTAGTGAGTGATTGGATTGGACACAAACTCCAGTCTCTGTGATGTCAGGCCTGAAGGTCTTGGATGGGCTGTGGCTTTATGGAGCAGTTGTAAAGCCAAAACCTAGGATGGTAGGGGTGAGGGCAGGTGCCACAGCAGCTCCTCAGGGTCCCTGAGGCATCTGCTCCACTGCAGATCTGACGAGAAAGGTAGTAACTAGTGTAGAATTTAGACTATTTGTCTCATATCTGCCCGTTTTCATTTGATTGGCATATTTATCTTAATTCTATAGGTGCATCTCGGCAGTCTTAAAATAGCAGATCTGTCTGTAGTGGTCTGGAATTCCACTTGACCTCCCTCATTGGGACCTACAAATACTGAATGAATTACCAGTATTCTTTGGGGTCTGGTTTAGAGAAGGAATTGATAATACAGTTTTTCCCCCCTTGCTTGAATGAATGAGAAAAAAAAAACAAACCAAATTCATTTTTTTTCCTTCAAACAAAACCTCATTGAGATACAATTCATGTCCTATAAATTTCACTCTTTCAAAGTGTACAGTTCAGTGATTTTCAGTATTTGCACAGAGTTGTCCCCCAGTCACCACTCTTGAATTCTAGAATGTTTTCATCACCCCAAAAGAAACCCCTTACCCATCAGCAGTCACCCCTCATTTCTCTCTTTCCCCAGCCCCTGGCAAGGAATCTGCTCTCTGCCTCTGTGGGTTTGTCTCTCCTGCACATTTCGATCCATACAATCATATGTATGATATATCATACATATAATATGTAGCCTTTTGTGTCCAGCATCTCTCACTGAGCATAATGTCTGCAACGTTCACCCACACTGTAGTGTGTGTTAGAGCCGCATTCCTTTTTATGGCTGGATCATTTCCCCCTGCATGGCTTGAGCATGTGTGTTTATCCGTGTATCTGTTGATGGACATGTGTTATTTCCACCTTTTGGCCATTACGAATAATGGCACCATGAACATTTGTGTACAAGTTTTTGGGAGCACATGTATTTTCCAATCTCTTGGGTATATACACAGGAGTGGAGTTGCTGGTCACGTGGTAATTCTCTGTATAATTTGTTGAGGAACCACCGAACTATTTTCCACGGCAGGTGTACCACGAATAGTCCCACGGTAACCTCTGATGGCTTCCATCTCTCCATGTCCGTCCTGACACTTGTTTGTCTGTTTTTTTATGCTCTCCATCTGACTGGGTGGGAAGTGGCATCTCACTGTGGTCTTGTGCCGCACTGCTCTGATGGCCAAAGCTGTGACTCATTTTTTCATGTACTTATTGGCTGTTCGTATATCCCCTTTGGGAAAATATCTATTAAAATCCTTGGCCCACTTTTTAATTGGGTTATTTGACGTCTGACTGTTGAGTTGCAAAAATTTTTCATATATTCTGGATGCAAGTCCTTATTGCACACATTGCATTTTTTGATTGACAAATATTGTTTTCCCGTCTGTGGCTTGTCTTTTGCATGCCTGTTCCCCCTCCCCAGCTTTACTAAGATATATCTTACATAAACATTGTGTGAATTTGGGGCATAGGAGGTGTTGATCTGGTATACTTACATATTGCCAAATGATGGACACCATGGTGTTGGCTGACACCAGCTTTGTATTACATAATTACCATTTTTTGTGTGTGTGATGAGAACAGTTAAGATCTACTGTCTTAGCAACTTTAATATAATACAGTATTATTAGCTATAATTACCCTGCTGTATATTAGATTCCCAGAACTTACTCATCTTATAATTGGAAGTTTGCACCTTTTGACCGACATCTCTCTTCTCCCACCCACAGCCCCTGGTAACCACCATTCTATTCTCTGTTGCGATGAGTTGGGCTTTGTTAAGATTTCACGTGCATGTGAGATCACGCAGGATTTGTCTTTCTCTGACTTATTTCACTTTGTATAATGCCCTCTAGTTACATCCATATTGTTGCGAACAGCAGGATATGTTCAGGTCGGGTTTTGTTTTTTGTTTTTCTTTTTTAAAGATTTTTATTTTTTTTATTTATTTGACAGAGAGAGAGAGAGAGATCACAAGTAGGCAGAGAGGCAGGCAGAGAGAGAGAGGGAGGCAGGCTCCCGGCCGAGCAGAGAGCCTGATGCAGGGCTTGATCCCAGGACCCGAGATCATGACCTGAGCTGACAGCAGAGGCTTAACCCACTGAGCCACTCAGGCACCCCTTCAGGTCTGGTTTTAATTGACTTGGTAGATACTGTTTTGAAAAGTCTCCCCGTCTGCACCCCCAAGCCAGCAGATTTAACTATGGCTTGAGGTTCAGCCAATGAGTTTGAGGTACCCAATGGGGTGGGCCAGGTTCTTGCTGTTTTGCTGTTCTGGACCCTTCCCACAGGTGGGCCAGAGATATTCACTGGTTGGGTGTTTTGAATGCCAGGAGGAGTCTAACGTGCTTTTAAAATAATTCTTTCATATGTTATTTTCTTTTATTTATTTCAGAACAAGAGCATTCACTTGTTCCAGGTGTCAATTCCTCTGTGTTTAGATGAGGGAAACCCCACATTTTCTGAAAAATGTGGCCTATGTTGTGAGAAAGAAACTTGGATGTTACTTGCTCTTAATGAACCGTGTTGTAAAGATTGATCTGCCCCAACGATCCCCCAAGAATTTGGGGTCTTAATTTTTTTTCCTTTTAATTATATTTTTTTTCTTAGCCAGCTATTCTTCATAAATTACCAAAAAAAAATGCTTAATGTTCTTTCTGTTAACATAATTAGTGGTCCTAATTGAGAGATTAGAACTGGATCTCGGCCTTGTGTTTCCAGAAATGTTTCTAAGTCAGAATCACATACATCCCGCCCCCCCGCCCCCTGTAATGAAATTGGATAAATTCAGTGCATTTTCTTTTCTCCTTTTTCTCCTGCCAGTTTTTGATTGGCTATTTCCCTTCTGCCAGATGCAATCTGCTTTTCTCTTCTGGCTTTCCTCTGAACTTTTTGGTTTTATAAGTTGAAAAATATAACCTCCCACATCACCCCACTCAGGTTTTGTGACCAGCTAGTGATTCTTCAAAGTCTGAACAGGGTTCGGTTGCTACTGTCTGAGATAGGAAATTGCGGCAGCTTCTCAGAGCTGAGCTCCTGTGGTTTTCACAAAGCTTTTCCTCATTTAAGATTTGGCTCCAGATGAAGGTGAACTATTTTACATTCTGGACCAATTAATAGATTTATTGGCACTGAACACTCTGTGCCATTTGTAAGCGGGGGGCAGCAAGCTGCCTTATTTTTTGTTATCGGAGCATTTGAAAATAAATGTATTTTTTCTTTTTTTACCCATCCTTCCCCGAAACAAGTGTTTTAAGGATGCCTCAGACACTCTTCTGCCTTGATCGGTGGGAGAAACTGAGGCTCAGAGAGTTGGGCCATTGTTAAAGATCTCCCAGCAAAGCTAGGCTGAGAAGTCACGGTCACAAATGATGATGATGATAAAAATTTAAGGATTAAGTATTCAATATAAAATGAAGTGTAGATATTTATATTAAAGTTCCCCTTTCCAAAGCCTTAGTTGTAATGGATGAAGATGCTGGCGGCAACCATGGGTTGGGGCCAGCCTGGGACCCGGAAGGCCCTGGTCTGTTGTTTTGGGCCTGATGCCTGAGACAGAGCCCTTGTCCAGATGTCATAAGTCCTCTTTGGAATGAGACAAGGAAATCAATAAATGCGATCACTTACCCTCCTCGGGTTTCGTTTTCTTACCTATAATTCAGGACCTCCCTAACGGGTGGGAGAATCGAATGCTACCTTGTGGGTGGGAATCACAGCCCATTCAATGGCGTTGCTGATCCCATGGTGCTGCATAGGATGGGGGACAAACACCCCCACACGTAGGCTGTCACATAGTCTTGTCAGAGTAAAATCTTGTCCTGTCACACATGTCTTGCCAGAGTAAAATCTAATAAAAGAGTATTGTCCCTTGATCAGTAGCTGATTGGGCTCATGTCAAGACTCACATTTAGTGCTGGCTTGTGGTTGTCCAGAGGAGTGAATGTAGAAGGACTCTGTGACCTTATCCAGGCTGAGCCACATAGAGTGGGATTGATTAGTTATGTCTGCTGTGGGTACAGAAGCCAGAGGCCTCCATTTTTGCTGTGCATTTGCCACCCAGGGGCTCTCCAAATGCAGAAAATTTTAACAGACAGGACCATGAAGTCATTTCAACTTGTTTTTTTTTTTTTTTTTAAAGATTATTTATTTATTTGACAGACAGAGATCACACCCAGGCCGAGAGGCAGGCAGAGAGAGACAGAGGAGGAAGCAGGCTCCCTGCTGAGCAGAGAGCCGGATGTGGGGCTTGATCCCAGGACTTTGGGATCATGACTGGAGCCGAAGGTAGAGGCTTTAACCCACTGAGCCACCCAGGTGTCCCTCATTTTGACTTGTTAATTCTAAAACTCTGTGTGGGCCTGACCTTGACCACATACTTTCCTCACCTGCCATGACATTGTAGTGGGCAAGAAGTGGTTTCATTTGATAGTGTTGGAACAAGATGGCCTTCGATTCCTGGTCACTCTCTGGGACCGGGACTGTAGCATGTGCTCCAAATCTACTATGTCAGAAGCCATTGAAAAATCACATTTCTGATGTAGCCATTGATCCTCCCAGTTTTTTTTTTTAATTCCCCCCAATTCTTTGCCCTCCTTGAGGGTCAGAATTTTGGGGCTGTTATTAAAAATGGTGGGGGCACCTGGGTGGCTCAGTGGGTTAAGCCTCTGCCTTCGGCTCAGGTCATGATCCCAGGGTCCTGGGATCGAGCCCCTCATGGGGCTCTCTGGTCAGCAGGGAGCCTGCTTCCCCCTCTCTCTGCCTGCTTCTCTGCCTACTTGTGATCTCTGTCTGTCAAATAAATAAATAAAATCTTTAAAAAAATGGTGGATTGGGTTTATTTCTAGACACATTCAGGGGATCTGCTGAAATGTCTTGCCTGACCCCCCTGGCGGTAACTTCCTGTTTTGTTGACCTGCAATGGACTTTTTTCTAATTATATTCATTACACATATGTAGCCTTGGGGACCCGGGAGGCCCCTCTGGAACTGCCCCTCACTCCTGGAGGCCGATGGGTGCGAAAGGTCAGGGTTGTGAAAATCTCGGTGAGAAACTATGAGTCACAGTTTGGCTCTTGAGCGCTAAGGGACTCGTGTGATGGTGGCGCACACACCTGGCCCTGATGTATGGGTTGGGTGATTCCAAGTGCAAAATTTATCGAGTGTGATTTTCCTCTCTCACTTGCTTGTTCTTCCTTTGTTTCTTCTTCTTCTTTTTCTCCCCCTTCAAAGGTTCAGTCATTTGGGGAAAGGATTGTGCTTTTCATTCTAAATGTCGTTATTTTTGGAAGACTGGAGAGAAATTTGGATGACCGAGACATGTTTTTTTTGCCTCACTCTGTGAAGGAGCAAGCAAAGATTCTGTGGCGGGATGGGTCAGCTGTTGGATTTTACACGACCAAAAGGAAAGGTAAGGGACACACGGCCCCTGGAAGGGGGAAGGGGAAGGGGTGGGGAGATGTCTGCCTGCGTCCGAGGACTCCCTCAGCACATGTGTTCCTTGGAGAGAGTCTTCTGGCACAGAAAGTGTCACTAATTCAGCTGTCCTGTAAATAAACCCAAGTAAACCCAAGGTATGGATTTCATTTTCTCATTTCTCATTTTACTGGCAAATAGGGTGAAAAGCGTGTCCTTTTGATTCCCAGGAAGTGCCATGTCCCTCATAAATGCTTATTGCTGCTAATGGTGTAAAATGAGTCTGCAGAGCACGACACTCTTCATTCCTTTTCTTTAAGGCTACCCATTAGCTGTCAGGAAAAATACCATCGCTAATAGCTGACATGTGGCGCAAAAGCACACGGGATGCCAAGATTTATAGACATTACCTCAGAGGAGGGGGAGGTTGGCCATGATAACAAGGTCGGGGTGAAATACTGGGACTTATTTTTAGGGGCTCTGACGAGAAGTGAGTGTGATCCTAGGACCATTTTGCCTCAGGGATTGGTCGTTTTCTTTAATACTTTATTGAATTTTTTAAAGGCTGTCAACATCTCTGCTCCAAGTGGTCCCAGCCCTGTCCTTCAGTTCTTATGAAGTCCTAAATTTTAGCAAGAATAGTCTCCCGGCGAACCACCACGGACATGCTGTTCTCCTGGGTTCTGTGTTTTTCTCGGGGCTCAGAAGGCTGATTGTGCTGTTGAGCTTTGTTAATACCGTGTGTTTGTTCCACCTGTCCAGGATGGGACAAATCCACTTCTGTCCCTGCCCCCTCCCGGCCACCGCCCCCTCTCCCCCCCACCCCGTGTGAGATGACCAGTTTCCCATGCAAGTAACTCCGTTAGTTAACTACTTGTCAAGGTCAGACCGGACACTTAAGTAGAGAGGTTGGTTGTGGCCGCCTCCTTTTTCCCGAGGCAAACCCAGAACTCCAAGTGGAAGGAGGACCTCAAGATTGTCAAGCTAAGGTAGACCAGACTAGGTGCTTGGATTTCTGCCTCTTCTTCATTTTTGATGAATTCCATGGAATGCGGTGTAAAGTTCTCTGAAGCTGCTTATTGGGTCACGTCGTTTCATCCATGAACTGATTATTTTTTTTAAGTGGCAATTGACTTTTAGTTACTCAACACTTTATTTCGTTTAAGAAGTACCGAACCAGTATAAAATTAATGAAAATACATGCTTCAGGTATATGTTGCCAATTAAAACATTCTTTTTTACTGCCTTTTGCTGGATTAGCTTATTTTTGGAGAGACAGAATAAAAATATTTCCGTTAGAATAATTGCATACATACTGCCACCGGCAAAGTATGAGAGTTGCAGACACTCTACATCCTTGCCAGTACTTGGTATTGTGAGTCTTTTTAATTTTACCTATTCTACAAGGTGGGAAGTAGTATTTAATTTTGGTTTTAATTTGCATTTCCCTAATTGCAAACGATATTAATAATGTTTTTGTGTGCTTTGTTGATGGTCACTTATCTTCTTTAAGTGTCCGTTGAGTATTTTGGCCCCTATTTTATTGGGATTTTGTTTATTGCAGTTTCTTCATATGTTATAGGTGTCAGTTCTTTTTTTTTTTTTTTTAAGATTTTATTTATTTATTTGACAGACAGAGATCACAAGTAGGCAGAGAAGCAGACAGAGACAGAGAGAGGGGGAAGCAGGCTCCATGCTGAGCAGAGAGCCTGATTCGGGGCTCGATCCCAGGACCCTGGGATCATGACCTGAGCTGAAGGCAGAGGCTTTAACCCACTGAGCTACCCAGGTGCCCCTAGGTGTCAGTTCTTTATCAGATATATATTTGGAAAGCATTTTCATTTTGGCACGACAGTATTTCTCAGAGAGCAAACATTTGAAATTTTGATGGAATCTATTTTATCAGTTTACCAATTTTCATTATTATTTTGTTCAAAATATTTTCTAAATTTACTTTGTGATCTTGATGAGTGTTTTAAAGTGAGTTTTAAATTTCAGATATTCTAAATGTTTTACTTATTGATTTACTTTTGATTTCTCTTTTGTTTTTAAGATTGTATTTATTTATTTGACAGAGAGAGATCACAAGTAAGCAGAGAGGCAGGCAGAGAGAGAGGGGGATGCAAGTTCCCTGATGAGCAGAGAGCCCGATGTGGGGCTCAATCCCAGGACCCTGGGATCATGACCTGAGCTGAAGGCAGAGGCTTAACCCACCGAGCCACCCAGGCGCCCCTTATTTTTGATTTCTAACTTAATTCCTTTGCAGTAAAAGAGTATAGTCTATTTTAATATTTTAAATATTAATATTTAAATTTTTAAATATTTAAAATATTAATTTTTATTAATATAAGGTTACTTTATATATATTTATAATATAAATAATTATTTCATATATAAATAGATATTATAATATAAATATAAATATAAGTTTATTTTTATATAAATATAATTTATAATATAAATTTAAAAATTTAAAGATATTTTAAATTTTTAAATATTTTACAAATTATTGAGAATTGTTTAGTGGCCCATTATATGGTCTGTATTGGTAGACATTCCCTGTAGACTTGAAGGAAGGTGTATATTCTACAGGTATTGGGTTTAGTGTTCTGGAACTATCAGTTGGGATAAGGTAATTAATAATGTTGTTTAGATTTTCCACATTCTTACTGATATTTTTGTCTAGTTCTATCAATTTCTGAGGGTTTGTGAAAGTCTATGATAGTGCATTCATCTCTCATTTTAGTTTTGTTAATTTTTACTTTATGTGTTTTGAAGCTTTTTTATCAGTCACATCTACATTTATGATTGTTATACCTACCTGATATATTGGCCATTTTATCATTATGAAATCTCTAGTTGTCTTCAGTGATATTTCTTGTTATGAGGTCTGTTTTGTTTGATATTGATATGTATAGACCCATCATCTTTCTTATGCTTATGATTTGTACGGAATACATTCTTGTATTATAGCTTGTAGCCTTTTACTTTTAGTCTGTTCATGTCTTTATTACCTGAAGCATATATTTTGTTGACAGCATACAACTGGGTATGGGATCCTATTTATTTATTTACTTACTTACTTTTAGATTTTATTTATTTATTTGTCAGAGAGAGAGAGTACGCACACAAGCAGGGGGAGTGACAGGGAGTGAGAGAATCAGGCTCCCCACTGAACAAGGAGCCCAATGTAGGACTCAATCCCAGGGAACTGGGACCTGAGCCGAAGACAGACACTTAACCAACTGAATGACACAAGCATCCCTGGGTCTTGGATTTTAAAGTCTTAAAAATGTCTGTCTTTTGAATGGAGTGTTAGTCCACTTACATTTAATTATTGATATGATTATACTGAGGTCTTCTCATTTGCAATTTGTTATGTGTCTTCTGTTTTTGTTTTTTTTTTTGGTTCCTCTGTCCCTCCTTTATATCTTCTTTTATTTTAATAAGATATTTTTAAATATTTCATTTCATTTTTCTTTACTGGCTTTCTAATTCTATATTTTTGCATTTTTAGTTTTTGCTCCAGGGATCATGTATGCATCTTAAACTTTTCCCAATTACTTACAGTTAATATTGAATTACCTCAGGTGAAATATAGAAATCTTTTAACAGTGTATTTTTATTTATTGCTTATTTACATAGTGCTATTGTTATATATTAGATCTCTTTATGTTATACACCTATCTTTATTGATTATAATTTTTAATTTAGTAGTCATATCTTTTAAAATAAATAAAATAAATATAGTTAAAAACTTTCTCACATGCTTACCTTTTAAAAAAATTTTAATATAGGTTTCACTTACCATCCAGTGTCATTTTTCCTTTAGGCTAAAATACTTCCTTTAGAATTTGCTGTAGTGTGGTTCTGCTGGCCACAAATATCTCGGGTTTCGTTTACTGAAATATATTTTATTTTACAGTCATATTTGAAGGATAGTTTAGCTGGATATAGAATTATTACTGACAATTCTCCCACTCCCTTCAGTATATTGAATATGTTTTTCTAGGCTTCTGTCTTTCATAGTTTCTGGTGAGAAGTTAGTCAGTTATTTATTGTTATTCCCTCATACATAACACATAGGTTTCTCTGATTGCTTTTGAAGTTTTCCCTTTAACTTTAGCTTTTTTTGTAGTTTGACTATAGTGTATCTAGAAATGATTTTAGTTCTGTTTACCTTTCTTGGGCTTTGGTTAGCTTCTTGAATCTTATGTTTTCTGCCATATTTTGGAAGCTTTGGGTCATTATTTCTTCAGTTTTTAAAAAATGCTGCTTTCAGGGCACCTGAGTGGCTCAGTTGGTTAAGCCACTGCTTTCAGCTCTGGTCATAATCCTGGAGTCCCGGGATTGAGTCCTGCATTGGGTTCCGAGCTCTGTGGGGAGTCTGCTTCTCTCTCTGACCTTCTCCCGTCCTATATTCTCTTTCACTCTCTCTCTCTCAAATAAATAAATAAAATCTTTTATTTATTTTATTTATTTATTTATTCATTTATTATTTATTTATTTATTTATTTATTTTTTATTTTATTTTATTTTATTTTATTATATTTTATTTATTTTATAAAAATGCTGCTTTCATTGTTCTTTATCTGGGATTCCAGTTGTTTGTGTGCTGGGGTGCTTCATAATGTCTTTAAGTTTTGTCTTGGAGGATTTTTCATTTTTCTTCAAACGTTTTCCTCCCTTTGTTGGGTAATTTCTACTGGCACATATTCAAGTTCATCTGCCATCTCCAATCTGTTGTTGAGCTCATTGAAAATTTTTAGTTATTGTACTTTTTAGCTCTAGAATTTATATTATTTTTTGTAATTGCTATTTCTCTGTTGAGATTTTCCATATATTTCCCTTGAATTATTTGAATTATTTTATTTTAATATTTCAAATATATTTGTAAAGTTGTTTTGAGGCCTTTGCAAAGTCCAACATCTGGGTCTGTTTAAAATCAGTTATATTGACAACTACTTTTTTTTTTTCCTGAGTATGGGTCACACATTCCTGGCTTTTGTGTGTGTGTGTATGTGTGTGTCGAATAATTTTTGTTTGAAATTAGATATTGCAGATATAGTGTAACAGCTCAACTTTTTTTTTGGTGTGTGTTTTCTGAGGATTTTTAGATTTTTGACCTAGTAGCTGTTCAACCTGCCTAGCTTCAAAGGGTAGACTTTGTCTCCTCTGTGATCTATAGCTGCTGACATCTGTTTGTGTGACTTCCCATGGTTGTTTCTTTAGCCTGGCCCTGTAGAGGTCTTCAGTGTGCCTGCAGATTTGGTGGCCAAAGAGTTTAATATGGATTTGATTTACCTTTTCTGAGGGTTTTTTTTTGTGTGTGTGTGTGTGTGTGTGTGGTTTTGTGTTTTTGTTTTGATTTTTGGTTTTGTTGGTGTTTTTTTTTTTAATTTGTTTTTGGTTCCTGCTGTACTTTCACTGTTTAAGCCCATTTGGCTTTAGCTCTCTGCCACTTAAACTGTCTCAGTTGAGGAGGAGGGTCTATATTTGAGAAAAGCATCAAACTGTCACATCTGATTCTGTGTGGTGCCATTTTTCAAATTATGGTCTTTGACTTTTTTCTTGTTGGGTTCCATGGGGGCTCCTTCACGCATGTGTTGGCTAGCTGTGGCAGGTGCTTTGAATTTGAGTTTGTTTCATTCTGTGGATCTCATGCTGCTTTACATTTCCAGCTGCTTTCCTAATCCTAAATCTGATCTCTGACACATTTAATGGGTAATGTTTCAGTTTTTCCTGCCAGTGTTTTCTGTAGCTTTGGGGGTTGAATTATATCCCATGGCCAGTAAGCTGCAAACTCATAGGTTTTACCTAGTCCAGTTGCAACTTTCTTTTTTTTTCCTTCCTTCTTTCTTCCTTCCTTCTTTCTTCCTTTCTCCCTCCCTTTCTTCCTTTCTCCCTTCCTTCCTTCCTTCCTTTCTTCCTTCCTTCCTTCCTTCCTTCCTTCCTTCCTTCCTTCCTTCCTTTCTGTCTTTCTGCATGCCCAGCATGGAGCCCACCACCAGGCTTCAACTCACGAGAAGATCAATACCTGGGCTGAGATCAAGAGTTGGATGCTTAACCAACTGGGCCACTGAGGTACCTTTTCCAGTTGCAAATTTCTGAAATTAAATTTTCCTCTACCCAGTGGTATCTTTAAATGATTTCTCATCTTTATTTATGATGTAGTTATTATATGTGGGATTTGCACAACCATTTCCTTCCACCACCATTATCTGATAGGGATCCTGTTAGGTATGGATCAGAGAATTTTAATTCCTTTCCTTCTCATCTTTTTCTATAATCAGAGAAAGGGATTTATGTTGATGAATTAAGAAATGGTTGATAGGGATGCCTGGGTGGCTCAGTTGGTTAAGCGGCTGCCTTCGGCTCAGGTCATGATCCCAGCGTCCTGGGATCGAGTCCCACATCGGGCCCTTGCTCGGCGGGGAGCCTGCTTCTCCCTCTGTCTCTGCCTGCCTCTCTGTCTGCCTGTGCTCGCTCTCTCCCTCTCTAACAAATAAATAAATAAAATCTTAAAAAAAAAAAAAGAAATGGTTGATACAGCAGAGCACATGGGTGGCTCAGTTGTTAGAGGTCTGCATTCCACTTGGGTCATGATCCTGGGGTCTTGGGGTTGAGTCCCACATGGGGCTCCCTGCTCGGTGGGAGGCCTGCTTCTCCCTCTGCCTGCAGCTTCCCTTGCTTGTACTCTCTCTGTGTCAAATAAATAAATGAAATCTAAAAATTAAAAAAAAGGAAATGATTGATAGAGCAGCAATAAGTAGATGAAACAAAACATAATTTGGTTAGTGGATAAATATATTTTATTATGTTTTATTATTTGTACCCATGATTTACAAAAAAAAAAAATCACTGGTGAATACATATAATTTAATGGTCTACAGGAGGAGTTTGTAGTTCACAAGTTCAGAACAGTTAACATTTCTTCAGTCTCGGCTCTGTCCTCAATGTTTGTCATGACATTATGTAGTGTTTTTGTGTTGATGCTGAGGATACTGGCATAGCACCTGGCATGCTTCTCAACTTTGCAGCATTACGATTTTTCTTCATGAGATTAGGTCCTTTTGATTTAGAATATCTTAATTTAGCTTAAGCTGGGCTGCAGTGTATAATTTCATTCAGAGAGGAAAAGAAAATGTGCAGATTCATTGCATAAATTGGATCACAGGAGTCAGGGGTCACCTATTTAAGAGTATACATTGTTTCTAAATACTTCCTTGGCACATACTTTTAAGTATTTAAAAAATTTATTAGACAGTAAAATTGACCTTTTTTTTTTTTTTTGGCTTTACAGTTCTATGGATTTTGACCTAAGTATAGATTCATATAACTACAACCATAATTAAAATAAGAGCGTATTATGCTTAGCAAAATAAGTCAACTGGAGAAAGACAACTATCACATGATCTCCCTGATATGAGGAAGTGGAGATGCAACGGGGGTGGGGATTAAGGTGGTAGGAAAAGAAAAAATGAAACAAGATGGGATCGGGAGGGAGACAAACCAAAAGAGACTCTTAATGTCATAAAACAAACTGAGGGGGGTGGGG
>ML110824.1:0-11938 GCA_003697995.1 Taxidea taxus jeffersonii
AAAAAAAAAAAAAAAAGCAAAAAAGCAAACCCTCTATAATCTGTCCAAACAAGTCATAGGGTAGTTTTTAACTTTAAAATGACAACTAAGTGTAAATGGGTTTTGTGAACTGTGAGATGCTTTACATGATCTCTTGAGCATAATTATTTATATAAATAGTGTAATTATGTCCTTTTAAAGTCTTTCAGGTCATGAAAACTAGAGTAATTACAGGTAAAAAAAATATGTCTAATATGAACTACATTAGAAAATGTGGGAATGTGTGTAAGAAGATTAGAAAAAAAATTTATAACTCTGAGAAAGGAAAACAAGAAAGAAATGCTATTGGATTTTATTGGACTCCTGACAATGGCACAAACCTTACAATGTGATTTTAATAGATTTGGGGGGAAGGAGTGAGATTGTCAGAGTTGTGACAATATCCTTCTGGTGTTTTCTTTGGAGATAAAAGAGAAGGTAATTTTTAAAAAGCATATCCTAAATGCTGACTTAGCTTGTGACCCTTTCCAAACATTTGTGATCACTCATTTTGATGGCCTTTCTGATGTGACTAAAGCTTATGAGTTATTTTTATTAAGAACTTGCAAGGTTGCCAGATAACTAATTGTGGTGGAAAATAGCCAAGCAGCAGGGCCCAGAGTTGTGCACAGTGTGGATTCTCTCTCTAGCCTGCTAGTTACCAGCTTCCCCAATCATTCTAACAACTTCCTTTTAAAACTGAACACTCCTATTTCTGTATATTCTTCTTTTATTTATTTTGTCTGTGTCATGTATGTGTCTGTATACTGCTTGTGTTTTATCATCTACTTCTCAACACAGACTGTATTTTTTATTATCTTTGAGGCTACTTGAAGGGTCTAATGTACTTAGACACGTGGGTGACGTTCTGATACATAGTCTTTCACTGTTGGGGAAAGAAAAATGGGTTCTAGATTCACCTGAGTTCCTTACTAGTTGTATACATTTTATAATTATACAAAATTGGATCTTTATCTTCTCATGAAGACCCAATAGAAGAGAGAAAGCTTATTCCTTCACATTAATTCATCCATCAAATGTTATCAAGTGCATATTGCATGCCAAGGCTCTGCATAAAGACTTACCTGACAAATGTGACCAGAATTCTGTCACTGAAGAGTAGAATAAGGACTTCAGAGAAGGAGAAACTCAGAGGAGAATTTCAACTAGATGAGGTTGCAGGAAGGAAGACCCCAGCTGCTGAGCTTTAAGATTCAGATATATGTATAACTCACTTGTATACTTTATCCTGACCCTTTGTTAAAGAAGACATCCCACACACATTCCATTTTGTCCTCACACTTGGTTTTCTGATGGTGAAACTCATTACCAATAGTAGGACATCTGAGATTATCATCTATCTTAGGTATCTCCTTACCCTTAAACTTGGCTTTCCCTAAAATTCTTCATAGTGGTAGAATATAGATTTTTGGGGCCAGCTAGGAAGGCAGCTCTAAGAGACAGGACTCCATAATCAAAGAATACACAAGGTGATTAATTAAGAGATTTGGCATAGATGGTTAAAGAGAAGATTCATGAGAAGAGGGGAAGGCACTGAATGTATAAAGTTCTCAATACCTGTCTACAGATAGACTCAGGTGAGTAAAGAAGAGGTTAGAGGTGAAGAAAGGGGCGAGTCATTAACCTAAATCCTAGGCACCAAGATGTTTTATGGATAGTGTGGGAAGGTAAATAAACTTTTTGTCACCTTTCTCCTCTTAAACCTTCCTCAAATCTTCCAAGTCCCTCCATCAGTGACAGTTGAAAATAATTATTGGTTAAGAGTTATATCTGAAGATAAAGTATTAAGGGCCTGATGTTTTAAAATCTTAAGGGATGGTGTCTTAATATAAGAAATTGAAGAAGCCACCTGGAAATCTCTAATCATTGATTATTTAGATGGGGAGATGGAGCTATGTTCTTAACATGTCCTTTAAATGGTCCAAAGTGATGGCAGGCATGATGGTAGAGGTGTTGCACAGGTGATTGAAATGGTTAGTTGGTCCAGATGCTAATACCATTCTGTTGGCTCTTCATCTGATGGTTGTAGCTCAGGGTAGGCACTGGATAGCATACTAATTGAACCATTAATTCCAGATTAAGCTACCCTAGATAGATAGATAGTTAGATAGAATTCCTCAGTGACAGATCAAAGTGAAGAACACCTGGAATTCGTATAAGGCAAAGGAGACATCTATATAGAGAGAAGGTCAGGGCATGAGATGACTAATCTTACCTAAGGAAGAAACTCACTCTTTGTAAATATATATACCAATAAATATATATATACCAGTTTATATAGAGGCAAATTTATTAAGGTATCTTTTAAAATATGAAATTGTTGGAAAGCACATAAATGTCTTCCATGAAAATCATGTACATTTATATTTGTAATCCTTAATGGATGCTATTTCATTTTATGTTTTTATGTATGTCTAATATTTTTTTCCTTAGGATAAACTTGAAAGAGAGTTACTGTGTCAAAGGGTATAGATGTATTAATTGATTGAATATATTTTGTAATCTGCATTCCAGAAAGTTTTTGAAACATTTAATTGTTTGAGTGATATTTTAATAATTTATACTCCCACCAGCAGAGTATGAAGATTCTTATTTCTTCATCTCTTGGACATTAGGTATCTTTTTTTTCCTACAACCTAATAGGTAAATATTAAATTTTGTTAGCTTTCTAATTTTTATTTCTTTGATTATTAACAGCTCTAAGCATTAAAATGCTCACTGGTCATTTTTACTTCTTCTTTACTGGTTCTTCTTCATGTCCTGAGACCATTTTAAGGGATGCTTTTGTGTCTTTTTCATAATCTTTTAGGAACATATACGTCTTCACATCATATGTGTTGCAAATACTTTAAGCGGTTTTTGTTTGCATTTCATTGATTATTTCCTTTGTTATATAGGATGCTCTAACTTTTAGGTTATTGCATTAGTCAGTTTTTTACTTTTAGTTTCTGCTTTCTGTGTCATATCTGGAAAGATTTTCTCCACCATGATGTCATATAAAGTAAACACATATATAGAGAGCATTAAGCATACTAAGAGTGGGAAAAAATATAATTCTCTTAACCTGGTGAAATTTATAATGGTAAAAGTAGGTATCTAAATTTTTCTTCCCAAATAACCAGTTTTCTCAATACCATTTGTTGGGATATTTTCTGGATTACATTCTAAGTTCTTCTGCATGCTTCTGTTTCAGAACTGTTTGCGTGCTCAGTACCACACTATTCACTTATTATAGTTATAAACTACACTAATATATGATAGATACAATCCATGCTTCATCACTCATCTGTGTTTTAGTTCTTTTTATCCAATTATAGGAAGAAACTAAAATATCAGAAAATAACAACCAAAAGGTCTTAGTGTTAAACAGCTAGCTCTTGTCAGAAGGAGAAGCTGAAGTATCAGAGATTTTTTTTGGATGATTTCAGAAAGGATAAAGAGTATCTAGCAGAGGAATCCAATTCTGATTCAACTTCAGATTCTCTAGACTCTGTTGATCCGGTTAATCCTATAACAACTGCCACTTCGACAGATTTGGAAAGCAATTTGATAGCCTACATAAAGCTGCCTTGTAATACCCAGGACCAAAATAACTACTGGCTGGCAAGACATTCAATTAAAATAGGTAACATTCATACAAATGGTGCAGTTGGACATAAGGTACTCAAACCTTATATTTTGTGACCAGTGGTAATGAGCTATTTCTGTCTAAAAAAAAAAAGAATGTACTGCCAGTAACCATATGGTACCTAATGTGTAAGGAGGCCCAGGCCTGTACTTTGGGATTCACCATCATTGCCCTTGCTATTTGTTCAGAATGAAATTTTTAGCACAGGTAGGAGAAATGGACTTTCAAAAAATATCTGGGACCAAGACTCTATTAGGAGCTTAAACTAAAGAGACCTATTCTACCCTAATCCTAAAGGTGGTCATATTTATTGCTTGTTATGGATTTGCCTTCTCATAACCTCACCATTAAAATCAATTCCCAGTATAGATAACATAATTTTAGAACTGTAAAATGTCAACTTCATGACTTTTCAATATAAAAACAATAAGATTAATTTATCTGAAAACACAGATTAATAGATTTAATCTAATTTTAAACAAGAGCTGAAGACCCCATTGGGAGAACTCTAACGAGCTCTAAGTTCAGGCTCTATTTGACTATTTCCAGAGTCAGGAAGCTCATACTTTTCTAAGGGAGCCCATTCTGCTCATTTTTATTAGGTCAAAATATGTCTTCCTATAACTTCAGTGGTTCTATCTTCTGGAGCCTTCATAGCACACATCTACACTCTCTTTGACAAGATAGCTCTTTAAATGTTTGAAAAGAGCAAGTGCCTGAAGGATTTCCAAGCTGCAACTGCTCCACCCATGGTGCTATTCTCAGAACTTTTCATGTTTCCTTTCTGGTTTATCAGAATCTGGAGCTCTGAACCAAATGCAAATTCTGAATCAGATTCAATCAACATAGAGTATAGTGAGATGAATCATTTTAAAGATCAGATATATTTCTCTTTGTATTCCCACTGTGTAGCAGAGTTTAGTAAGTATGTAATATAATAGGTGCTTATTAAATGTTTGAAGGCATAAGTGAATTAATGAGGCATTTTAGATCTTTTTATGATCATTTTAACAAAAAAAAGGTCATGTTTTTGTAACAGAATGAAATTGCTTTTGTACATATGCCTGTATTCCTTGAAATGTGTGGGAAAAACCATTCTAGAACAAGTTAAATGAGTTTAACCTGCTTAAATCTTGTTTAGGTAGCTTCAAGTGTTATACAGACTTTATTTTTATGTTGTTTATAGTCCGAGGACCCAGAGCAGAGGCTTGGTTTGGGGCAGCTCCACATATCTCACGAAGGAACATTTCCTGTGGAAAGTTCCGGCAGTGTCCCAGTGCACAGACATTGGTCTTGTTTAGTGTGCTGGTGCTGGAGGATGTGTGCTTCTTTGTTTAATGACAGGGCAGTTTGTTTCTCAGCTGCGGGCTGCTTGTGTTAGTGTTCCTGCCATTGCCAGAGGCGGTTCTGTTGAACCTGGCATCTGTTCGTGCACTTTCTCCAAAACCGAAAGCTAATTTAGGCTTTGTAGTGTTGTGAAGGCCTGCTAGCTCTTTCTATTTCTGATTTTTTTGCCCCAAATTGTCACTGTAATGAGGCCATTTTAAATTTTTTTCCCCCACAATGATTTATTTTTCCTAGTCAAGTTTTTCTTTCTGGAATTTGACCTTGTATATCTGTGTTTCAGTTTTACTAGGAGTACTTTCTATTAATACTCCATGACTTCTCCAATTCTCATCTGCCCTTTTCCCATCTCAACTTCTTGCTTTCATTGTGTATAAGGTTTCCTTTGTCCATTACCGAGAATCGGGTCTCTACCTTACACTGACTCAAAACTATTCAAGCAGCATATTGTACTGCTCTAGGATGAAAAGAGACCCTTCTCCAGGAAGTAAGGATGAATTAGCTTCAATGAAAAGTGACAGTGACAGTCTCAAAATTTCTATATGGAGAAGTTTAGGGGTGATAATCTGGTTGAAAGAATTGGAAGAAGAATGTCTGGGGGTTTGTGTTGTAGCTGTGTTTGCATTAAAGCATACTTTCTACTTAGAAATGATTGCATCTTTTTTTTTTCTTTTCTTTTCTTTCTTCTTTTTTTTTTTTTTAGAGAGATTGAGGATAGAGAGCATTGGAGGGGAGGGGCAGAGGAAGAGGGAGAAACAGAAGCTTAAGTAGACCCCCAGGTGAGCAGGGAGCCCAACATGGGGCTGGATCTCATGACTCTGAGATCATGACCTGAGCCGAAATCAAGAGTTGGATGCTTAACTGATTGAACCACACAGGAGCCCCAGAACTGACTGTATCTTTATTGAGGGGACGACTTGATAAGAGTTACTGTAACAACTAAAGCCACCTTAGCTAGACTTCTGCTCCACTCTTATGCCTTCATTCCAGATACTAAATGATCTGAGAGAGAGCCCTCTTGAAAGCTGCCGCTTCCTCTCCATTTATTCCTTCTCCGGGATCTGCTTTCCTCCAGTTTTATGACAAGGTTGGGAGAGACAAAGACAGTTCAACAAAGGAAATGAGAATTCAGGAATCTGCCTTGGCTCTGGATTTTCAAGATCCAAGCTTGCCTTCCCCCATCCCTTTTGCCCACCTTCCTAGCCTTGTGCCACTTAAAGGAGTGCTCTGGGCATGTGATATGGTAGGAAGGAAGTCACATTGGCTCAAGTGGGTGCCTGTTTGGGGATTCTGGCTGTGGCACCTATGGTGGTGAGGACCCTGAGCAGGTTATTTAGCACCCTGAGCTTCGGGTACCTTCATTTGAGAAATGGGTATTAAAACAACAACAATAACAACAACAAACCTACCTTTTAATTTTATGGTGAGTAGGGAGATTGAACCAGATATTGTATGTTTTTTGTATTAGAAAGTGTTGAACAAACACACTCTCTCCTCTTTCCCCAAGGAAACAATGAAAATGTTGTAGCAATCTGAGAAATAGAAAAAGTATTCTCCCCTTTCTGATTGCATTTAATTCAGTTTCATTCAACACACTCTTTAACTGGGTTGCTATACCTAGTAGAAAGGTGGTGTATGAAGAGGCATTCAGACGTACTGATGGTGCTTCCTTAGCATTAACTTGGCATGAAGGATTGTACTTGTTCAAAATTCAGTTAAAACATTGCATAATAATCTGCAAGTAAGCTGCTTCTTAGGAAGTAAATTCTGTGATGGAGTTTTGTGTGGTGTGTGTCTGCATATGTGCATTGTATCCATTCACGGGCATCATTTCTTCTACCCAAATAGTGTGTGTTTCTTTTTTCTCTCTGTATAAAGACCTGATGACCTACTACTTCACAGGCATGCATGTAGGTAGTGATATTATGAGTATAGTTATGCTAGAGGCTGTATTCAGGTATATGCTACTTTAAAGGAGGACCAGGCCTTTAGCAAGATGAACTTTCCTCTAGTCTGAATGGTTTTGAATTCCATCTCCACCACTAATGTGCTATCTGACCTGATAAATCATCTTTCTAAGTTCACTTTCTTGACCGTAAAGTAAGAGATTTTTAATTTTTCAAGTATTCACTTTGTAGGGGTTTGAGAGAGATTTCAAATAACAGAGGTGAAAAATATTTGTAAATAAGAGTGCTATACATGTGCTAGTTTTATTAATTAAGGTTAGGGGTGATTCTTGGGTGATGATTCGGCATTGCCTTCCCAAAAACAAAGACCATGATGACACTATTAGGGAATCAAAAGTTGATGCCCTGTATGGACTTGTCCTGGAAGCCAGAGGGAGAAGGGAGAACAGCTTCTCTCTACTGAGGATTTCTACTTCTATTTACTTCCACACTTACATAGTGAATGCAGTAGTGATAGCAGAAAGACTATCAGAAATGGGAGGCTTCCTTTAAAATCCCACAATGTCACTTATTAGGATCTTATCACATGGAGTGAAATAAAGGAAAAAAGTGTTAATTTCAACACATCTTAATTGAACCTTGCTATACTTCTTTTGTGTGTGAATCATGTGAAATCTTGCATTGACCCTTAAAATGAGACAGTCACATATAAGTATATGAAAAGTCATGCTTCTAGTAGAGGGAAAAGTGTCATTCTGATGTTTTCTTTTTCCTTATGTAAATATGATTATTTTATAAAAGAAGCACTTCTAACCTTGTCAGAATGGGTCTCTGTGAGTTTTCATGTAAAAGAGTAGGTTAGTAAACTTGAACTCAAAATGACATTGATAAATATTAACCATAGATGGCATTTATTAGACTATGTATGGGGAAATAGTAGCTTTACATATGCATTAAGTGATTTTAAAATAAACTTCCATTTGGATGAATTTACTTCTCTCAAATATAGGTATGTTAGATTGAGAAAGATTTGCATTTATTAGATTTAAGGAAGATTTGCATTATTTTTACTATGTACAGTTGAGTGTTCTACTTTTGTTCAAAATGTGCAAAGGGAGAGTTCCCATCATGATCCTGTGCAGGTGGCTGTGGAACTTGGATGTAATCAGGGATGCAAGATAGGTTCACTTGTCTATAAGGTCCAGGTCAGGGAAGCACCGAATGAACAGATGGTCATGAGGAACCTTCTCGCATGAGGCGACGGAAAAAACTGAAGTTGTATTCAAGAGGGGATGTCACATCCAGAGAGATCCAGCTATGAGTTCAGAGGCAAAATACTAAACATGTTGCTGAGAGCACCTTTAACAATTCTGCCAAATGGTCCCTAGTCAGTTGTTTTCATAGAACTATGTGCACATCAGTCGTGTTTACTCTGGGGCATCTTATATTTCAGCTAAATAGGGACAAGATCTAGAAGGGGAGCTATAATGCTGCCAGGTGAAGTTCTCTGTGGAAAATATATACAAAATGAGAAAGAATGGCACAAAAGAAAGGGGGGAATTTTAGATAATTTTTCCCTGAGCTAGCAGTTACCCCTTCCTTCTTTCTAGAGGACCACATTGTAATAATGAATCTCCTAACTAAAGCTGCTCTGGGGCTGTAGACTGTAAGCACTATGGAAAAATAAGTCCTCACTCCCCATAATGCGCAGATTTAAGATTTGTATAACCTCACATTGTTCTCATTCTTATAGAGTAAGTGGGTAGATCCACACATTAGGATTTTATAAAACATGAATATTCTCTGGGAGAAAGTCATAGTCTCTTAAATGAGACAGCTTCAGGATGAGTGCTATTTGTGGCACACTAACTATGGAACCAGCTTTCCAAAAGTGACAATATTTAGAATATGTGAGATGGTGGTAGGTAAATGACAGCTTTTTTAATCAACAGAATTTTTTTAGGATCAAATTAGCTAGCATGTATAAAAAATCTCCATACACAGTAAATACAGTGTTATATATAATTATTTGTGTGATTTTGAATTGCCATGCTACCACACCCCACTAAATTAGAATCTGAAAGTGGTAATGCATCTCCCTTAAGTGTCTAATTAATTTCCATAATGTAGGTTACTTGTAACACACTCTAAAACAGCTAGGTAGAGGATCTGTCTCATCCAATTTTCTCAAAGCCTTAAATACTCTATGGAAAAATACAAAATAATGTTCTAGGTTCCTCTGAACTTGCCTTTCAATCTTCTTATAGTTTACATATTCAGACACTTGGATTAAGTCATATATGGGACTGACCCAAGATGTAGTTAAATCTAATTTCTCTCTATTCCACACAAACTGGTAGACGGTGCAGTACCTAGCCAAGTGTGTATGAGTTTCAAGTGGTGTTCCTTTCCTTAAGTACTCGTGGCTCACTAACATGCTTTTTGTGTATGGTGGGATTAAAAACATACTGATGTCTTTATCTAAATGGGATCAGCATGCCTGTAGAATGCTCTACAATGTCATGGACTGCAACCATGAATGTCTAGGATATGACCTTCTAGTGGAGAATGTGGAACCAATGGACATGAAGAAATCATACAGAATAATAATTTATTCAACTCTGGTTGAATACTATGTATAAGGCACTGTCCTTTCCATAGTAGATATTCTCACCACCCACAAGAATCTCAATAAGTAGGTATTATTATTATTTCTATTTTATAAGTGAGAAATAAGAGGCTAGTTTGTTTAAGTGATTTTCCAATGGCCAAGTTTTGAGGTGGGTACAGAACATCAATCATCTGACTGAAGACTCATGTCCTTTTTTTTTTTTTTATTTAAGCTTTTTTTATTTAAAGATATAATGTAACCCCACCACCCTCTCCCAACCCCTCTCCCCCTCCACCCCCCTCAGTTTGTTTTATGACATTAAGAGTCTCTTTTGGTTTGTCTCCCTCCCAATCCCATCTTGTTTCATTTTTTCTTTTCCTACCACCTTAACCCCCACCACCATTGCATCTCCACTTCCTCATATCAGGGAGATCATGTGATAGTTGTCTTTCTCCAGTTGACTTATTTCACTAAGCATACTATGCTCTAGTTCCATCCATGTCGTTGCAAATGGTAAGATTTCATTTATTTTGATGGCTGCATAGTATTCCATTGTATATATATACCACCTCTTCTTTTTCCATTCATCTGTTGATGGACATCTAGGTTCTTTCCATAACTTGGCTACTGTGGACATTGCTGCTATAAACATTTCGGTACACGTGCCCCTTCGGATCACTACATTTGTATCTTTAGGGTAAATACCCAGTAGTGCAATTGCTGGGTCATAAGGTAGCTCTATTTTCAATTTTTTGAGGAACCTCCATGCTGTTTTCCAGAGTGGTTGCACCAGCTTGCATTCCCACCAACAGTGTAGGAGGGTTCCCCTTTCTCCACATCCTCGCCAGCATCTGTCATTTCCTGACTTGTTCATTTTAGCCATTCTGACTGGTGTGAGGTGGTATCTCATTGTGGTTTTGATTTGTATTTCCCTGATGCCCAGTGATGTGGGGCACTTTTTCATGTGTCTGTTGGCCATCTGGATGTCTTCTTTGCAGAAATGTCTGTTCATGTCCTCTGCCCATTTCTTGATTGGATTATTTGTTCTTTGGGTGTTGAGTTTGCTAAGCTCTTTATAGATTTTGGATACTAGCCCTTTATCTGATATGTCGTTTACAAATATCTTCTCCCATTCTGTCAGTTGTCTTTTGGTTTTGTTGACTGTTTCCTTTGCTGTGCAAAAGCTTTTGATCTTGATGAAGTCCCAACAGTTCATTTTTTCCCTTGCTTCCCTTGCCGTTGGCATTGTTCCTAGGAAGAAGTTGCTGCGGCTGAGGTCGAAGAGGTTGCTGCCTGTGTTCTCCTCAAGGATATTGATGGATTCTTTTCTCACGTTGAGGTCCTTCATCCATTTTGAGTCTATTTTCATGTGTGGTGTAAGGAAATGGTCCAATTTCATTTTTCTGTCCAATTTTCCCAACACCATTTATTGAAGAGGCTGTCTTTTTTCCATTGGATATTCTTTCCTGCTTTGTCGAAGATTAGTTGACCATGAAGTTGAGGGTCTATTTCTGGGCTCTCTATTCTGTTCCATTGATCTATGTGTCTGTTTTTGTGCCAGTACCATACTGTCTTGATGATGACAGCTTTGTAGTAGAGCTTGAAGTCTGGAATTGTGATGCCACCAACTTTGGCTTTCTTTTTCAATATTTCTTTGCTTATTCGAGGTCTTTTCTGGTTCCATATAAATTTTAGGATTATTTGTCCCATTTCTTTGAAAAAATTGGATGGGATTTTGATAGGCATTGCGTTAAATGTGTAGATAGCTTTAGGTAGCATAGACATTTTCACAATACTTATTCTTCCAATCCATGAGCATGGAACATTTTTCCATTTCTTTGTGTCTTCCTCAATTTCTTTCATGAGTACTTTATAGTTCTCTGAGTATAGACTCTTTGCCTCTTTGGTTAGGTTTATTCCTAGGTATCTTATGGTTTTGGGTGTAATTGTAAATGGGATTGACTCCTTAATTTCTCTTTCTTCTGTCTTGTTGTTGGTGTAAAGAAATGCAACTGATTTCTGTGCATTGGTTTTATATCCTGACACTTTACTGAATTCCTGTACAAGCTCTAGCAGTTTTGGAGTGGAGCCTTTTGGGGTTTCCACATATAGTATCATATCATCTGCAAAGAGCAATAGTTTGACTTCTTCTTTGCCAATTTGGATGCCTTTAATTTCTTTTTGTTGTCTGATTGCTGAGGCTAGGACTTCTAGTACTATGTTGAATAGCAGTGGTGATAGCGGACATCCCTGCCATGTTCCTGACCTTAACGGAAAAGCTCTCAGTTTTTCTCCATTGAGAATGATACTTGCAGTGGGTTTTTCATAGATGGCTTTGATAATATTGAGGTATGTGCCTTCTATCCCTACACTTTGAAGAGTTTTGATTAGGAAGGGATGTTGCACTTT
>ML110824.1:16938-83045 GCA_003697995.1 Taxidea taxus jeffersonii
TTTTATATCCTGACACTTTACTGAATTCCTGTACAAGCTCTAGCAGTTTTGGAGTGGAGCCTTTTGGGGTTTCCACATATAGTATCATATCATCTGCAAAGAGCAATAGTTTGACTTCTTCTTTGCCAATTTGGATGCCTTTAATTTCTTTTTGTTGTCTGATTGCTGAGGCTAGGACTTCTAGTACTATGTTGAATAGCAGTGGTGATAGCGGACATCCCTGCCATGTTCCTGACCTTAACGGAAAAGCTCTCAGTTTTTCTCCATTGAGAATGATACTTGCAGTGGGTTTTTCATAGATGGCTTTGATAATATTGAGGTATGTGCCTTCTATCCCTACACTTTGAAGAGTTTTGATTAGGAAGGGATGTTGCACTTTGTCGAATGCTTTTTCAGCATCTATTGAGAGTATCATATGGTTCTTGTTCTTTCTTTTGTTAATGTGTTTTATCACATTGATTGATTTGCGGATGTTGAACCAACCCTGCTGCCCTGGAATAAATCCCACTTGGTCGTGGTGAATAATCCTTTTAATGTACTGTTGGATCCTATTGGCTAGTATTTTGGTGAGAATTTTCGCATCTGTGTTCATCAAGGATATTGGTCTGTAATTCTCTTTTTTGATGGGATCCTTGTCTGGTTTGGGGACCAAGGTGATGCTGGCCTCATAAAATGAGTTTGGAAGTTTTCCTTCCATTTCTATTTTTTGGAACAGTTTCAGGAGAATAGGAATTAATTCTTCTTTAAATGTTTGATAGAATTCCCCTGGGAATCCATCTGGCCCTGGGCTTTTGTTTGTTTGGAGATTTAGGATGACTGTTTCAATCTCCTTACTGGTTATGGGCCTATTCAGGTTTTCTATTTCTTCCTGGTTCAGTTTTGGCAGTTTATATGTCTCTGGGAAAGTATCCATTTCTTCCAAATTGTCAAATTTGTTGGCATAGAGTTGCTCATAATATGTTCTTATGATTGTTTGTATTTCTTTGGTGTTGGTTGTGATCTCTCCTCTTTCATTCATGATTTTATTTATTTGGGTCCTTTCCCATTTCTTTTGGATAAGTCTGGCCAGGGGTTTATCAATCTTATTAATTCTTTCAAAGAACCAGCTCCTAGTTTCATTGATTTGTTCTATTGTTTTTTTGGTTTCTATTTCATTGATTTCTGCTTTGATCTTTATTATTTCTCTTCTCCTGCTGGGTTTAGGCTTTCTTTGTTGTTCTTTCTGGAGCTCCTTTAGGTGTAGGGTTAGGTTGTGTATTTGAGACCTTTCCTGTTTCTTGAGATAGGCTTGTATCACTATATATTTTCCTCTCAGGACTGCCTTTGCTGTGTCCCACAGATTTTGGACCATTGTGTTTTCATTATCATTTGTTTCCATGGTTTATTTCAATTCTTTAATTTCCTGGTTGACCCATTCATTCTTTAGAAGGATGCTGTTGAGTCTCCATGTATTTGTGCTCTTTCCAAATTTCCTCTTGTGATTGAGTTCTAGCTTCAGGGCATTGTGGTCTGAAAATATGCAGGGAATGATCCCAATCTTTTGATACCGGTTGAGACCTGATTTATGACCCAGGATGTGATCTATTCTGGAGAATGTTCCATGGGCACTAGAGAAGAATGTGTATTCTGTTGCTTTGGGATGGAATGTTCTGAATATATCTGTGATGTCCATCTGCTCCAGTGTGTCATTTAAGACCTTTATTTCCTTGTTGATCTTTTGCTTGGATGATCTGTCCATTTCAGTGAGGGGTGTGTTAAAGTCTCCAACTATTATTGTATTCTTGTCAATGTGTTTCTTTGATTTTGTTATTAATTGGTTTATATAGTTGGCTGCTCCCATGTTAGGGGCATAGATATTTAAAATTGTTAGATCTTCTTGTTGGACAGACCCTTTGAGTATGATATAGTGTCCTTCCTCATCTCTTATTATAGTCTTTGGCTTAAAATCTAATTGATCTGATATAAGGATTGCCACCCCAGCTTTCTTCTGATGTCCATTAGCATGGTAAATTGTTTCCCCCCCCTCACTTTCAATCTGGAGGTGTCTTCAGGTCTAAAATGAGTTTCTTGTAGGCAGCATATTGATGGGTTTTGTTTTTTTATCCATTCTGAAACCCTGTGTCTTTTGATTGGGGCATTTAGCCCATTTACATTCAGGGTAACTATTGAGAGATATGAATTTAGTGCCATTGTATTGCCTGTAAGGTGACTGTTACTGTTTATTGTCTCTGTTCCTTTCTGATCTACTACTTTTAGGGTCTCTCTTTGCTTAGAGGATCCCTTTCAATATTTCCTGTAGAGCTGGTTTGGTGTTGACAAATTCTTTCAGTTTTTGTTTGTCCTGGAAGCTTTTTATCTCTCCTTCTATTTTCAATGATAACCTAGCTGGATAAAGCATTCTTGGCTGCATGTTTTTCTCATTTAGTGCTCTGAATATATCATGCCAGTTCTTTCTGGCCTGCCAGGTCTCTGTGGATAAGTCCACTGCCAATCTAATATTTTTACCATTGTATGTTACAGACTTCTTGTCCCGTGCTGCTTTCAGGGTTTTCTTTTTGTTGCTAAGACTTGCAAATTTTACTATTAGATGGTGGGGTGTGGACCGATTCCTATTGATTTTGAGGGGTGTTCTCTGCACCTCCTGGATTTTGATGCTTGTTCCCCTTGCTATATTAGGGAAATTCTCTACAATAATCCTCTCCAGTATATCTTCTGCTCCTATTTCTCTTTCTTCTTCTTCTGGAATCCCAATTATTCTAATGTTTCATTTTATGGTATCACTTATCTCTCAAATTCTCCCCTCGTGGTCCAGTAGTTGTTTGTCTCTCTTTTGCTCAGCTTCTTTATTCTCTGTCATTTGGTCTTCTATATCACTAATTCTTTCTTCTGCCTCATTTATCCTAGCAGTAAGAGCCTCCATTTTTTATTGCACCTCATCAATAGCTTTTTTTATTTCAACTTGATTAGATTTTAGTTCTTCTATTTCTCCAGAAAGGGCTTTTATTTCTCCTGACAGGATTTCTCTAATATCTTCCATGCCTTTTTCAAGCCCGGCTAGAACCTTGAGAATCATCGTCCTGAATTCCAGATCTGACATATTACCAATGTCTGTATTGATTAAGTCCCTAGCCTTTGGTCCTGCCTCCTGTTCTTTTTTTTTTTTTGTGGTGAGTTTTTCCGCCTTGTCATTTTGTCCAGATAAGAATCCGCTGTTCTCCTTGTTAAGTGAACTTGGTCTTGGCTGGATTTCTTGTTGATCTTCTGGGGGAGGGGACTGTTGTGGTGATTCTCAAGTGTCTCTGCCCCAGGCGGAATTGCACCGCCCTTACCAGGGGCCGGGCTAAGTAATCCTCTCAGGTTCACTTTCAGAAGCTTTTGTTCCCTGAAAGCTTTCCGTGGAGTCCCGGAGGACAGGAATGAAAATGGTGGCCTCCCAATCTCCGGTTCGGAGGAGCCGAGAGCTCAGGGCCCCAGTCTTCAGTGCGCCTTTTAGAAAGTGGTCGATTTTCTGTTTCTAGAATTGTTGTTTTTCTTCTCTTCGATCTCCTGTTGGATTTGTAGGTGTTTGGAATGTTTGATAGGCTATCTAGCTAATCTCCTGCTGCCTGATGTCATCTCAGCCTGTTACTTCTCCACCATCTTCAAGACTCATGTCCTTAACCATCACCTATTTCAACTTTGCCCCTGGCCTTTAGACATTTGAATGTTTGACCCATTTGTCTAATAGCATTTCTTTTTCATATGCCTGTGTCGCCTAATCTCTTAGAAAAAAAAAATTCAGACATTAAGAAACCAATTATCTACCATTTCCTGGTGTGACTAGCCCACTAGAACATTAGCCAAAATCAAAGTAAAACAAAGCTAAACAAAAACAAAAAATCAGGCTGGAAATTTTAGCCTTGAACTATTGGTTAAAGCAAATACATTCTGTGTTTTAATATATCGTTTTATCCTGAAGGTTCCTCATCCAAAAGAATCTTCATGAAGAGAGGTAAAGATAAACAATTTTAAAACAAGTGGAACAGTAAGACATAAATTTCTAGGCAGAAAGCATATTTTTTAGAAAAAGCTTCCTATTTAATACATAAAATTCAGTTTGGATCCTGATGTATTATATCTAACATAATTTGCAATTAAGATGCTTGAACGTAATTAACTACAATAACCCTTAAATATGAAGCAGCATAACATAATCTTTGAAATCACAAACTCTGGAGTCAGGCAACTTGGATTCAAATCCTAGATTTGCCACTGTTTGTGTGGCCTTGGACAATTAACCTGTCTTAGCCTTTGTTTCTTCCTCTGTATAATAAAAATAATTATGTACTTCAAGATTTTGGAGGAGCAAGTTAAACATTTATAAAGTTCTAAGCTCAGTTCCTATATTGTAATAAGCAGGCAATAAGTAATCATAATTATATAAGTCTGTGATGCTTGGGGTGTATTTAGGATAATGATTAGACACGAGTATCATAGTTTATATATATGTGTATATATATATATATGTGTGTGTGTGTGTGTGTGTGTGTGTGTGTGTGTGTTATTGACATGAATTTAGGTTTATTTCTTCAGGGATTATGCATAAGGTGAAAAGAACAGAGGATGAACCATTTAGGGTAGAAGAATAAGGAAGAAATAGCCCATGAGGAAGATCAAGGGATGGCTGGAGAAACAGAAAAACAGAATCATAGGGAAGAGGGAGTGTATTAGGGTATTGAAAGAACTAAATATACATGAGAACATTTACTATAGGAATTGGCTCATGTGATTCTAGAGGCCAGAAATTCCCATAGTCTGCCCTCTGCAGGCTGCAGAAGTATGGAAGCTGACAGTGTCATTTAGTTTGAGCTCAAAGACCTGAGAACCAGGGGAGTCAATATTTTAAGTCTGATTCCAAAGGCCTGATACTGTGTGAGCTGATGGCATGAATACTGGTTTGAGTTGGAAGTCATGAGAATTAAGAATGGTGACATCTGGGATGCCTGGGTGGCTCAGTCGGTTAAGTGGCTGCCTTAACCGACTGCTTCTCCTTCTGCTTCTGCCTGCCAGTCTGCCTTCTTGTGCTCGCTCTCTCTCTGACCCCCCCCCCACCCAAATGGTGATGCCTAAGAACAGGATGAGAGAGATGTCCCAGGTCAAGCATAAAGAACATATTAACTCTTCCACCACCTTTTTGTTCTATTCAGGTCCTCAGTGGATTGAATGATGTCTGCCTATGTGAATGAAGATGATCTTTTTTCATTCTACTTATTCAAAAGCTAATCTCTTCTGGAAACACCCTCATAGACCCAGAAATAACGTTTTACCAGCTATTCCTTAGCCCAATCAAGTTGACAAATAAAATTAGGCTTCACAGTCTACCGCTTATCAACTAGAACCTGTATTTGTCAACTTAAACAATACTTAATATCCAAATAATGATAATTAACAAGGTCATAATTCTAACATGAGACAACTCTTCTGCATACAGCTGAAAATACACTAATCCTTTCCTTAGAAAGGAGGTAAAATCCTTTCAGGTGTTTATTCTGCTCCTGATATCCCATAATTTAAATACTTAAATCTAAAATTAACAATACTTAAATACTGATAAAATGCCAATACATCTCATGTTACATCATAAAGAAACAAATACAGCTTTAATATATGGATATATACACACAGATATGTTCAGAACAAAATAAAAAATACTCATGGCAATCATAGTCCTTAGTTCTGTATCTGGTCATGTGGTCTTAGCCGGTATTTATAACTACCTTCTTCTATTATCCATTTGGTATTCTGTTTGCCTTTAGCAAGCACCTTAACTGGTCACTGTTCTTCACCTGACAGGATGATTCAAATCTTCATTCTTAAAGGGTCTGGACTGTTAGTAGTCCCACCAGGATTTGGTTGTTTTAGTTTCCATTGACCTTAGTCACAGGGATGGTAATACTAGGAGAAGGCTTATATTCCAGGCATACTCTTCTCTATTTCCATTGTGGAGTAGTAGTCCAATTTCTCCTTGGTAGTCAGGATCATTCTCCCCAGCCAATATCACAGTTGCCTTCTTTGCTTATTGATTCAGATGCTTTAGAAGCCCTAAGTGACTGGGTGGCAATCTTAACTTCCAATTCAGTAGAATCATTGTGTCTCTTGGTAGAACTATTACTTTCTATGGAACTAAGACCTCTAGACAAGCAGAACATTAGGTGACAAAAACTGGAAATAAAAATTTTGCTAGTAGGTTATCATAGGTAATAGTGAATGGTGCCACTTTCATTTCCACCTTGACTCCTAGACCCCTGAATCCTGGCTATTGGAGAATCCACACCATATATTAGATGTTGATTCCAAAGCATAAAGAACTCTCCAGAGAACCTTCTCCAGCCTTGGCAAGGAATTGTCATCTAGCTAGTGCTATAATCGAGTCTAATAAAGGTCATTTTGCCATTCTATCAAGCCGATTGCTTCAGGATGGTAGAGAGCATAGTAAGACCTGTGCATCCCATGAGCATCATTCTATTTGCCACATTTCTTTTACTATGAGGTAAGCTTTATTTTTTTTTTAATCAGAAGCAGTGCTATATGGAATACTTATAGGAAAATGAGATTTATGGCCCCAAAGGAAGTCCAATAGTCTAGTAAGGTGAGGAAAAAATATGTCTATTGACTGACAATTATATATGCTATGGGTGATTTACAAATTTTAGTTTATAGTAGGTAGAAGTGACATTCAAAGTGTAAATAACAAGTGTGTCACTTAAAGGGGAAAAAGGTTGGCAGCTAAAGAATCAAAGGAAGAGTTTTCTTTTGCTATTGTTTTTGTTCCTTAGGTAAGAAAAGGCATGTGCCGAATGCCAAAGGGCCAGTACTAGTAAGAAAATGTTTAAAATATAAAGGAGAAAATGAGTTATAATCCCTCGAAGGGACTGAAGGGCTAGGATAGAGAGCCCAGGTTCATTCATGCATTCCTTTATTATTATTCTACGAATATAGCATTGGTTAGGCAGCCAAACAAGTACTGGAGACACAGGGCAAACCAGATGTTTGTGACTCTTCAAGAAGATTTCACTTTAGAGTTTGGATTTTATTCCATGTCTAATGAGAAGAAGTCACTGAAGGAATTTAAGCAGATAAATTGTATGATTTGTTACATAGCACTCTAGGATCAATGGCTTAACATAAGGAATAGACAACATGTTAAAATAATCCACAGGGAAGTAATCAGAAACAAAAAAATTGTTCTGGGTGGCTCTAGTAAGGAGAAAACCCGAGTTCTTTGCATTAGCTCTTCCATCTGCTTGGGACCTCCTTTCCTCCAGTATTTGTAAGGCTAGGTTCCTTTTTGTGATTCATTTAGCAGTTTAAAATTCCATCTGTTAGAAAAGCATTTCTTAATTCCTCAATCTAAAATAGTTAACAATTTGCTACTTAATACCCAATCTTAGTTCTTTGTATACATTTATCTAGCGTTGTATTTTTATATAGATATTTATTTCATTCTCTTTCTCTATTAGGATCTAAATTCCATGAGGGCAGGGTTATTGTGTGAATTTTATAACTGTGTCCCTTCATCTGGAATAGGGCCTTGCACATCATGCAGTTGACTAATGAAGGGATATTATGAATAAATATATAAAAGCATAATAAAAGTAGCAGCTGAAACAGAGATGTACACTAAACACTGTTTAATACAGAAAAAGAAAATCTTCAGATCATCATTTGTGTATCAAAAGACAAACATCCCAGGATCTATCTTAAACTAGTGTTGTAAACAATTAATAGAAATTGGGGGATGCCTGGGTGGCTCAGTGGGTTAAGCCGCTGCCTTTGGCTCAGGTCATGATCCCAGGGTCCTGGGATGGAGTCCCGCATCTGGCTCTCTGCTCGGCAGGGAGCCTGCTTCTCCCCTCCCCTCTCTGCCTGCCTCTTGGTCTGCTTGTGTGATCTCTGTCTGTCAAATAAATAAATAAAATCTTAAAAAAAAAGAAATTGGATTTGAATTCAAGTTGGAGTGGAGTGGTGAACTCCTTATACCGCTCCCTATTGCTTTCCTTTTCTCCCATGGATGAAAACAGGGTGGTTTTTATTACCTTCTTATAGACAAAAGGTACATATTTCTCTAGTTATTAATATAGAAGACAATTTAATGTGGTCAGCTTTGAATTGAGACAGACCTGTGTTTGAAGCCTGACTCGGCTGCCTACCAGCTGTGTGGCCTAACCAACTCATTTAATCTCTCTGAGCCTTTCATTTCTTCACAGTCACTGTAAGGATTAACTGAGATGATACTTAATCAAGTATCTAATGCTGACCCTGGCCCATAGTAAACAGTTCATAAATGTTGGACATTTTTAATTATAATAGTCTCATTAACATGGGCACTATTGTTATGACTCACTTGAAGGAAAAGCTGCAACTCTAACAAAAGAAACTAGGCTAACTGCATCTAGATTCTTCTGTCATTGTTACAGAAAGCTTGGGACTTGGAGGCAGCAGCATCCGAAAATTGCTTGGTTGAGTCTTAAAGAGTTAGGTTTGCATTGTATCACAGCACTTGTCACTTGTGCCAAGGATGTCAGTGATTAAGTATGAGTGAGGTGCTTAGACTAGGTATGACAAGAATTAGGAGGAGGGAAAGAATTCCATGAACCAGAGTAGGCTCTTTCTAGGCTGGGCACAACAGAAGCAGAGTCATGGAAAAGTAAACATGTTAAGTTGTATTCGCAGAATGGTGAGCAGGGAGATTTGGTTAGAGTGGAGGGATTATGCTAGGGAGCTGATATTACTGAAATCAGATATGACAAGACCTAGGTCAAATCTAGGTAAGTGTGAGGACATTATCTTGTCAGAAACCAAATATATCTATATTTATGTTCCCTGCTTTGAACAGTTTTCTTTTTTTTTTAAATAAAGATTTTATTTATTTACTTGAGAGGCAGAGATCACAACTAGGCATAGAGGCAGGCAGAGTAAGAGGGGGAAGCAGGCTCCTGCCGAGCAGAGAGCCGGATGCGGGACTCGATCCCAGGACCCTGGGATCATGACCTGAGCCGAAGGCAGAAGCTTAACCCACTGAGCCAACCAGGTGCCCTGAACAGTTTCCTTTCAAGGAAAGTACTCACTCTACAATCAGGAATTATATGTGATTTTTCTTAGCTCTGCTTAAATATATTTTAAATGCCTTTTAAAACATATTAGCCTCCTCCTCAACAAAGTGTTCTGTCAACACCCAAAATTGATCTCGTTGTTCCTCTCCCATGCTTGTTTTAATGAGCTCTTTTTATTTTTTAAACCCTACTATAGACCTTTCCTAGCACCATCTGAAAGCCTTTAATTTGTTGCATTTTTACTCAAGAATCTTGTCTCTTATACCCTTGTGTCAGGAATCATACGTAACTATGCTCAGTCCACTATTTTTGGTAACCACAAAAAAGAGTACATAACCTTAATGTCCACTAGTAAGGATGTGAAGTCAAATGTGGTTTGGTTACATAAAAGAAAACTATTCAATAGTAAAATAAGGCTAAATGAATCAAAAGGATTAAAAAAAAAAACAGTGTTAAAATTTAGAAAGCAAGGTACCAAGTCATGTCTAGAGTATGATAGCATTTGTATACATTTGAAAATGCACACAAAACAATAATCAAGCCATTTATGGAAACAAATAAAAGAATTAAAGCATGGATTAGGAAAATATCAAATTCATGGTAATAGTTGTGTCTGGAGGTGGTGTGGGAACTGGGAATGGGGAAGAGCTCAAGGAGGGTTCAGTGTTAACCAAAACACTTTCTTTCATAAAATAAACCATGCAAAAAGTGACAGGGGCGCCTGGGTGGCTCAGTGGGTTAAGGCCTCTGCCTTCGGCTCAGGTCATGATCCCAGGGTCCTGGGATTGAGCCCCGCGTCAGACTCTCTGCTCATTGGGGAGCCTGCTTCCTCCCTCTCTCTCTGCCTGCTTCTCTGCCTACTTGTGATCTCTGTCTGTCAAATAAATAAATAAAATCTTTTAAAACAAAAGTGACAAAATATAAGATTTATTCATCTAGGGAAGGTTTACGTATAGGTTGTTATATTTTTCCTCTGTTGTTTTCTGTATTTTTTCCACCCTATCAAGAACAAAATTAAAGATAAAAACGATCCTTAAGAAATAGTTTAGAATGCAAAATCTCATACTGTCTATCTTATAAGACCCTTTGTGTTATTATCCATCCCTCATCAACAGACTTTATATTTTGAAAGATTTTGTTTGCCAAGTTATATTTATTTAGCATACTTCATATCCTCATTTTCTTTTAAAAAATGTATTTACCAACAAAAGCTTATCCTCAGTCTGAGAAAAACATTTGTGGAGGTATATGATGTGGTGACAGTCATTTTGCCCAGATTTATATTTGGAAGAATGTTGTGAGGTTACTGATGAAGGGGCTGATAGGGGAGCCTAGGTGACTTTCCAGGCAGCACTGCTGCTCCTTGATCTTCATCAGTTGATGGATTTTGTGAAAGAATTACACACTTTGTCTTATCACAAAATCATCTATATTCAAGGTTATAATCCTCACTATGCAATGCAGTGAAGTTTAGAGTTTATTGGGGGACGTGTGGGAATTTATGCTGATAGCTATAAAGAAGCATTCATAAATTAATTAAGGATATGTAAGGCTATATCTTTAGTTATAATATGCAGCATATCAGGAGATATTATGTAATATAACATATCCATGGATTGGAAGAATTACCATGGGAATGCAATAGGTATAATATCACTCCAGTCAAAGCAAAGAAACTTGGCTATTTAGCCTATATAATATCATTTGGGACAAATACCTAATTACTATTTTAATTTTTGAAATATTTAAAACAATTAGAAGATTTTCATTAATATACTTGTGAGCCCCTAAGAAGTGAGGGATTTCACACTGGGGGCAACTTCTCTCATGGGAATCCAATTATGATTTTTTTAAAGATTTTATTTATTTATTTGACACACAGAGAGAGATGACAAGTAGGCAGAGAGAGAGGCAGAGAGACGGGGAAGCAGGCTCCCCGCTGAACAGAGAGCCCAGTGAGGGACTGGATCCCAGGACCCTGAGACCATGACCTGAGCCGAAGGCAGAAGCTTAACCCACTGAGCCACCCAGGTGCCCCATGGGAATCCAATTAGTTAATTTTTTAAATCAATGAAACAATTTCCTTTTATCTCTAGAGAAGTTCAATCCCTTCACAAGTATGACTACTTCTTCATTTACTGCAAATTTAGGAGTTCTATGGAAAAGCACTAAGTCACAAAAAGACAAATTTTGACATGAGAAAATGGAATATAGGGCACATGAAGATGTACTATTTTTGTGAAAGAAAGACTGAGTTTGGGGTTGAAAATCCATTAGTATGATAAGATCTGAATTTGGGGTAAGTATTGAGATTACCATAGGAAAACTAAAAAGGTAGACCAAGATTGCTGAGCCCATAGTTTCCCACAGAAATTCTTAACTGACTAAGAGAAACCATTACTATTTGCAACACACTCTAACTTATCCATTATTCCTATCTCTGGTAAATACTTGGCAATGCATGGGATGCCTACAAGTAATGCTGGCTGAGAGGAGAGAATATTCATGATAGCGATGAGATACTGTGGCAGATTTCAAAGGTAATTTCAAGTCATCAGACCCAAGCCAAATATCCCCACTTGAGAAAGCTCCTTTAATGCATTAATGGGGGAAGGGGACCCTTAAGCCTCCCAACTCTATCAGGGCTCCTCCTGCAGTTATTACTTCAGTTAGATTTCTTTGTGTGGCTCCAGAAGGCTGGAGTGAAAATCTGCTTGCTAATGACAACTCATTTAGTTGAATGACAGTTGTTTGATGCTCACAGGAAATGAAGCAAGCATTGCCTGGTGCATGCTATTTTCTCTTTTAACAGCTTTGTTGCAAGAGGATCTTTACTACTATGAGCGCTAGAATTAAATGTGAGCTATTAATGGAGGGAAATCTCTTAGTATGAGAAAATAGCCTAAAAAATATGAGGAAGAAGAAGAAAAGTCTGAGAAATAATATAATGCTTCACTCTGGTCTACTAGGTGAATTGATTGCTACAACATTCAAATCTATGGGGTACCCATGCAATAGGGT
The DNA here is from genome assembly GCA_003697995.1 of Taxidea taxus jeffersonii. Lineage (NCBI taxonomy): Eukaryota > Metazoa > Chordata > Mammalia > Carnivora > Mustelidae > Taxidea > Taxidea taxus. The sequence goes on from ML110824.1 coordinate 29,052, forward strand.
AATCCTTATTTACATTCATTTAAGAATCCATAGGACTAGTTATCATAGGAAATATGGCTCTGTTAGGCTGTCAATCTGTGTGCCTGCATGCTTTTACATATAATAGCACTTGTACAATTCACAATTTAGGTAGCAGTAAGTCTGGATTTGGAATAGCTTTATGTAAACTTTAAGAAAACTGCAAACATGGATTCTATAACACCATTTTGGCTACCATATTCAAATGATTTTCTTTGATGAGATTTTGTAGAGTACTTTGATATACTGTTTCTTGAGCCCATCAAAACAGGACTGGAAAGGATAGTGACTACTGACATTTCTCCTTCTCTGCTCAGCTCATCAAAGTGATTTGATCACACAGAGAACTCTGTTTTGTATGGCTGCTTGAGAGATGAGTATTACAAGACTTTTACAAAATATTAAAAATTGTTATTCAAATTTTATATTTCAGGGAAAAGTGATTTGTTCAGGAATTTACATTTTGGTGAAAAAATGATGTTTCTCTTTTAGACCTCAGATTCCTTTTTGTAGCAATGCCCAGTTGGCTACATGAGCATAAACAAATGTGAAACCACATACTGAGAGATACCATATTAAGAAAGTGAAATAAATTCAATACAATGTCAGGAAATATCATTCTCTGTCATTCTCTGAAGGAAAGGGTAATGTGTTTCTTTGTGCCAGAGTCCTCTTAGCATAAAAGACCTAGAATACATCTTTGTGCTATTCCTTATCTCTCTTCCTTTGAGCCTTCATTCATAAGCCTGAGAAAGTTAGGTGTTTTTACTGCCTTATATTGCCCTATTCTTATTTACTCTAAGACAAGGTGTTTTTTAAAAGGCTTAAAGCCATTGGGGTGCCTGGGTGGCTCAGTGGGTTAAAACCTTTGCCTTCAGCTCAGGTCATGATCTCAGGGTCCTGGGATCAAGCCCTGCATCAGGCTCTCTGCTCAGCAGGGAGCCTGCTTCCCTTCCTCTCTCTCTGCTGCCTCTCTGCCTACTTGTGATCTGTCCGTCAAATAAATAAATAAAATCTTTAAAAAAAACTTAAAAAAAAAAAAAGGCTTAAAGCCAGTGATTTGATATGGTCCTTTACTAACAATATAGTAGTTTCCTTTTTGGGAAATACCAAGAAATCTTCCTGCTTTCTATGTCCTGGTTGGAGACCTTTGCTGGATTAATTCTTTTATTGAGAATGAAGACCTTGAGGGAACCAAGTAGGTAGAATGTCAGTTACTACGGTATCCCTTAAAGAAAGATAATTCTACTTTTGATCTCCTGACAGAAGTGATCTCTTCTCTCAAGGTGAAATCTATTTATCCTGTTTCCTCTGTTTTACAACACTTCTTAGCAGACCATGGGAGCTCTGTCACATCTCTCCTCACCCCAGTTACATGGGTATATAATGAGGATAGGTATGTAAAGGTGACTCTGCTGGCTCCCTGTTGCCACATGGTGTTCCCACTTACTCTTTTTATTGTTTTTAATAAAAATTGTGTGTATGTGTGTCTGTGTATCTATGGGTTTGAACTGTGTGGGTCCACTTGTACCCTGCTTTCTTATAGTACAGTGCCATAAGTTTATTTTCCCTTTCTTAGATTTTATTTTCTCTAGCTTCCATTTTTGTCAGAATAAAGTATATAATGCACAGAACATACAGAATACATGTTAATTGGCTATGCTATCAGTAAGGCTTCTGGCCAACAGTAGGTTATTAGTAGTTTTATTTTAGGGAAATTAAAAGTTGTACAATGATTTTCAACTATATGGGGGTCAGTACCCCTAAGCCCTATATTGTTCAAGAGTCAACTATATATATAAACTGTACAACATGATGTTTTTTTAGATATATATAGTGAAATGATTACCACCATCATGATAATTAGTGTATCATTTTCTCAAATCGTTACCATTACTTAAACTGAGGTATAACTGGCATAAGATTATATTAGTTTCCATACAATATAATAGTTTGATATTTGTATACACTGCAAAATGATCATGACAGTAAGTCTAGTTAACATCTGTCACTGTACATAGCTGCAAAAAAATTATTTTCTTGTGATGAGAACTTTTAAGATTTACTCTATGATATACAGTATTATTAAGTATAGTCACCATGCTGTACATTATATCCCCATGACTTATTTATTTTGTAACTGGAAGTTTGTACCTTTCAATCCATATACCCATTTTACCCACACCTGCGCCCTGGCCTCTGCTCTAGCAACCTCCAATTTGTTCTTAGCATCTATCAGCTTATTTGTTTTGCCTTTTTTTTTTTTTTTTTTTTTTTTAGATTCCACATATAAGTGAGATCATAGAGTATTTTTCTTTCTCTGATTTATTTCACTTAGTATAATACCCTCAAGGTCCATCTATTTTGTCACAAATGGTAAGATTTCACTCTTCTTATGGCTGAATAATATTCCATAGCATATATATATATATATGCATATACATATATATGCAAACAACATATATATCAAGTGCAAGCAGTGGAGAGCAAGGCATATGAGGTGACTTAGCTCTCAGGAAACTGTTTACTAAGGTAAGTGACAGATGTGACTCTCCTGATATATATAATATATAATATATACATTATATCTTCTTAAACCATTTATCCATAAAAGGACACTAAAGTTGTTTTTGTATCTTGGTTATTGCAAATAACACTGGAATGAACATGGGGATGCATAAGTCTTTTAAAGTTAGTCTTTAAAATTAAGTCTTTTAAAATTAGTATTTTTGTTTTCTTCAGATAAATACCCAGAAGTAGAACCACTAGATTATATAGTGGTTCTATTTTTAATTTTTTGAGAAACCTCCATACTATTGTCCATAGGGAAAAGGTTTCCTTTTCCCTATGTATTTACCAATACTTGCTATGTCTTGTCTTTTTTGATAGTAGCCATTCCAACAGGTGTGAGGTGATATTTCATTGGGGTTTTGATTTACATTTCCCTGATTAAAGGTGTTGAGCATCTTTTCATGTACCATTGGCCATCTATATGTCTTCTTTGGAAAAGAAATTATTCATATCTTATGCCTATTTTTTTAAGATTGTATTTATTTATTTGATAGACAGTGATAACAAGTAGGCAGAGAGGCAGGCAGAGAGAGAGGACGAAGCAGGCTCCCCGCTGAGTAGAGAGCCTGACACTGGGCTCGATCCCAATACCCTGATGTCATGACCCGAGCCAAAGGCAGAGGCTTTAACTCACTGAGCCACCCAGGCGCCCCTCTTATGCCTATTTTTAAAGCAGGTTATTTTTTGTTTTTGTTTTGTTTTTTCTAAGCTGTATGAATTTTTAAGTATATTTTAGATATTAATCTCTTATCAGATATATGATTTGTGATGATATGTGATTTTTCCCATTTGATAGGTTGCCTTTTCATTTTCTTGATGGTTTCCTTTGCTGTGAAGAAGCTTTTTAGTTTGATCCCAATTATTTGTGTTTGCTTTTTTTTTTTCTGTTTTTGTCAGATCCAAAATTCATTACCAACACTAATGTTAAGAAACTTACTGCCTATATTTTCTTCTAGGAGTTTTATGACTTCAAGTTTTATATTCAAGTCTTTAATCCATTTTAAGTTAATTTTTGTGTATGGTGTAAGATAGTAGTTCAGTTTCATTCATTTTCATGTGACTGTCCAGTTTTCCCAATACCATTTATTGAAGTGACTGTCCTTCTTGCCATTGTATATTCATGGCTCCTTTTTTGTAAATTAGTTGTCTGTATATGCATGTATATGCATGTCTGTATATACAGACATACAGTATGTGTGTATATACTTATATCTGGGCTGTCTATTCCAGTCCATTGATCTATGTGTCTGTTTTTGTGCTAATACAATACTGTTCTGATTACTACAGCTTTGTAATATAATTTGAAATCAACGAGTTCCCTAGTTATAATTTGTGTGTGTGTGATGAGAGCACCTTAAATCTTCTCTCTTCCCAAATTCCCAATATTCTTTGTTTAAAGAGTCATCTATCCTTCTAGTTAAATGTCTACTGAATATTTAGATTTTTAGTTTGTGTTACATTTTCAAAAAAGTCTTCACTGGTCTCTAATTCAGGTTAATTTTTTTAAGTATTATACTTTATAGTATCATGATATTTCTTTCCTATGCAACACTTACTTCAGCTTTTAGCTATTTTATTTGTGCTTGTGATATGACCCTGAGCTCAACTAAACTAGGAATTGTGTCTGTTTTCATTATTGTCTCAGGTATACAGCATGTTTCCAGGTACTTAAATAAATACATAATAAAATGTTGTTGAATAAATATGTATATGAACTGGAAAAAGGCTAAAAATTTCTACCAACTATCAGTAATTTCAAATTGTATTCACAGAAAATTTAAAAAACTCTACATTTAATATCTTATAACATAATAATCTTAAAAGCATTGATTTTATCTGTAAAAGAAGACTCTTTGATGCTTTATTATATATTGAAAAGGAAGGTATAAGAATGAATAGTTCTCAAAACAATTAAAATATGGCCATCTCCTTTTCTTAAAAAATATATTTAAAAAAAAAAGACTTAGAATTGCATTGGTTGACTTTTCCTCCTCTTCACATGAGTGTCTAACTAGCTCTTCAATTTACATTGAATGGGTAAACACTGGCATAATGGGAGAAGTCTGCATAATGGAAAGTGCTCTGATATCCAACCAGCTGTGCCAAGATTCAATTTTACTTAATTACTGTCAACATACATATCAAGTGCAAGCCGTGGAGAGCAAGGGGTTGCCTGGTGAGGAATGTGGGGCTATGTTTTGGGGCATATGAGGTGACTTAGCTTTCAGGAAACTGTTTACTAAGGTGAGTGATAGACGTGACTCCCTTATTAACTTAGAATCATTTTTAAGTAAGGTGTCTTTGCTTCTTCCCTACATACATCATTTTCTGACAGACACCTTAGGCTCCAGCCACACTGAATTTCTTATCTCACCTTAAACACTGGCTTTATCACACCTCATGCCTGTCTATATACTTGTTCCCCATTCTACTTTTCCTTTCCTCCTAGGTGAAACAAGATATAAATTTGGTCTTTGAAGAGTCAATATAGCCAAACTTCATTAGTGCTACTTGACAGATTTTTTTGTGTGTCCTTTTATGTAGACCTTCTATTTTATTCATCTTCATATTATATATATATTGTATCTTCATCATAATTCATGTTGGATAACTGCTGCTCACTTAAAAAGTGGTCCTTTTCCAATCTCCCTTATATGTTATGTCTGTTTTCTGTACCCTTTTCCCTCTAAAGCCAACTATTTTGTTCACGCTCTTTCAACTGCTCCTCCACCCCATCCCAATCTGTCTCTCTCTCTCAAGGACATTACAGTCATACTTATTTTCCTCTCTTTTTATCCATCAGTCTTTCTTTGTTTTTTTCCTGTTCTCAGTGCCTATATATTAAAATCCAAATCCCCCATCTAAATAAAAACAGATTAATTACTAACTGGGATGTGCTCTGTAGCCATTTACTTACCTTATATTATTATTCTCTTGGCAGCTACAATGCACTTTCTGACCACATGGTCCTTCTGCTTCTGCATCTACCATCAAATTAGATCCACTTTTTCATTGGCATTAAGATACCCTTCTTAATCAGATTTAAAAGCTCCCCAGTCTCCTTGTTCCTTGATATTTCAGTGACAGGTGTTCTATTGATGACTTCAGCCTCTTCCCAAACTCTCCTTTGCCTTTCCTTTCACTCATCTACAGTGGTTCCCATTGCTCTTATGGGTCTTTTCCCTTTAGACACCAGCTCCTTTTTCTCCTACAGTCACTCAACCATGGGAAATCCCCAAACTTTTTTTCTGGTCCTTTGTTCTTAAACTTTATTTATTTTCTAGAAAGCTCTTTTTCTGTTTTAAATATTCACCTATAAGTCACTTGTTCCTAAATCCTAATCTTTTACCAAATCTCTCCTTCAAGGTGCAACCCTTTAGTTCCAATATTCTATAGGAAAGTTTCTTTGGAAATCTTCAAAACTGAAAACTTAGGGGTGCTTAGGTGGCTCAGTTGGTTAAGCATCTGCCTTTGGCTTAGATCATGATCTCAGAGTCCTGGGATTGAGCCCCATGTCTGGTTCCCTGCTCAGCTGGGAGTCTGCTTCTCCCTCTCACTTGGCTCTTCCCTCATGTTCTCTGTCTTTCTTTCAAAGGAATAAATCAACCCTTAGAAGACCTTAAAACTTAAAAGAAACCCTTAAAACTTAAAGAAACCCTTAAAACTTAAAAAAAAAAAACAGAAAACAGTGTGGCTATAACCAAACTTTTCATTTTTGTCCTTAACAAGGCTCTATTTTATTTCATCCACATTTCAAGTCATGTCACTAAGACTTCTAATGACAAAGCCCCATGTGCTCTCAATAGATTTCCCACTGCTTGATTGTCCTCCTCTGCCATTACCCTTGTGAGGGTAAATGTGAATTTAACTTCTTCCCAGCTTTATTTTCTATTTTTTGTATCTTCCACACTCCCCAGACTGTATCCTACTTTTCTCTGTCTTTTGTATTGAGTAACTGTGCTATACAATCAGGTCCTCCTATTGTAGGTAGGTAGTTATCGGAAAGACTATATTCAGAAATCCTTTTATGAAATCTTAACAGTAGTCTCAGTAATCTTCTACTGTAGCCTATAACTTACAATATTTTACTGCCTTTAAAATAAAAAAATTTATGATATATAAGAAATTTAATAATGCTTGTGACATGTCCTCCAAAATAAGCTCAAGCACACCAAGCAAGGGGACCATTAGTTAAGTAAATAGGGAGATGAAAACGATTAGGTACAATGACGGGAATCTGTATGTGATGGACACAGTTGCCCTGGCATTCAGATCTCTTCTTGCCTATAGGGAGAAAGTCTGTGAAAGACACATGGCTACTGTACAATCTTGATTGGTACTGCAAGAGTCAGCATATTGTTTGCTATTATTTTACAAATTTTATTCTCCCTATTATCCCCATATGGATAGTAATTATAGTGTTTACCAGTTTGTCTAACATATCTAGCTTCATAGTAAGAGAAAAACCAAAACCAAAACAAAACAGCTATAACTCTATTGACTATATTGTAATACAGACAACATGAACAAAAGTTAGAAATTAAAGATTTCATCATTAAATAATTGGAAACACATACATGTTACTCTTGTATATCTTTACATGTGAAGTCTTTTAGGGGAGCTTGGGTGACTCAGTTGGTTAAATGACTGCCTTTAGCTCAGTTCATGATCCTGGAGTCCCAGGATGGAGTCCCTCATGGGCCTCTCTGATCAGCAGGGAGTCTGCTTCTCCCTCTGACCCTCCCCCACCATGCTCTCTCTCTCTCTCTCTCTCAAATAAATAAAATTTTTTAAAAAGTAATGTCCTTTAGAATTCAAGTTGCACACTGGTGTTTGTGTGTATATGTGTGTGTATTTAAATAAATAGTCTCCTTCAGTTTAAGTGATATTAGATCTAAAATGTCTTTTTCATATAACTAAAAAAATAATTAAATTATACCATCAAAAAGTTTGATAAGTCCTGAAAAAATAACATGATCCCAACTAATCATACCCATTTATCTATAATTTTCTGTATTTCCTTCTAGTCTTTTTTTTTTTACATTTATGTGCTCTACATTTTTGTAATCATAGTGTACATGTTATTTTTTCTTCTAAAACTAAAAAAAAAAACCCAACCAGTATTGTATGTATCATGAATATCCTCCCTGAATATGCTCCAAGCTTCTATGCTTCCACGATGTTTTTTAAAAACAGCATCTCAGGAGTGAGCTAAATGAAGTCTAAGGACTTGGAGCCACAGGTTTTCTTCTTTCATTGGTAACATGTCAGTGACCCATTCACTGTTCTCAGCTTCTAGCTTACTGTGCCACACACTGTTACCTGATACTTAAAAAAAAATAACTGATTTACAGGAAATAATTAAGACTCATTGCCTCAATATTTAAAAAAATAAAACTGGCTCTACATAAAGGATTTTCTCTAGTGTAATGCTGACTGAAGAACCAGGGTAATATTTCTATCTGTGAAATAAATTATCAGACAGCCTAAACATGCTCATGCTGAGAAGGAAACATTCAGCCATTTCAAGATACAAGAAATTTGATCTTTGCCCTTTTGACATTTCTGTGCTATTCAGCTGCCATCTTGGGCTGTCAGTCCCTGCCCCATTACTTATATATCTTGCTTGATCTGTGTTCATCAGTTACTGCATCAGAAGCCCTAACTCTCCATTAGTTCAAATAAATTCAAATCAAGAAGAAATATATCTAAGTTGACTATAAACTTGGCTCTCTTTATTTTGTGTAATACCTAGTACTTTCCTTATTATTTACTTATTTATTTTTATTTATTATGTTTTTTAAAGAAATTTTTTACATTTAAATTCAATTAATTAACAAATAGCTTATTATTAGTTTCAGAGGTAGAGTTCATTGATTCATTAGTCTTATGTAATACCCAGTGCTCATTATGTCACATGCCCTCTTTAATGTCCATCACCCAGTTGCCCCATCCCAACCCCAACAACCCTCAGCTTGTTTCTTATGATTAATTGAGTCTCTTATGGTTTATCTCCTTCTCTGGTTTCATCTTGTTTTATTTTTCCCTCTCCTCCCCTGTGTTCCTCTGTTTTGTTTCTTAAATTCCACACATGAGTGAAATCATATGATAATTTTCTTTCTCTGATTGACTTATTTCTCTCAGCATAATATACTCTAGTTCTATCCATGTCATTTCAATTGGCAATATTTCATTAAATGTAAATACCACATCTTCTTTATCCATTCATCTGTCAACGGACATCTGGACTTGTTCTACAGTTTGGCTATTGTGGACATTGGTGTTATAAACATTGGGGTGCCGGTGTCCCTTCAGATCACTACATTTGTATCTTTGGGGTAAATATCCAGTTGTGCTATTCCTGGGTCATTAGGCAGCTCTATTTTCAACTCTTTGAGGAACCTCCGCTCTGTTTTCCAGAGTGGCTGCACCAGCTTGCATTCCCACCAACAATGTAGAAGAGCTCCCTTTTCTTCGCATCCTTGCCAACATCTGTCATTTTCCAACTAATTAAACTAATTAAACTGTTAATTTTAGTTATTCTGACCATTGTGAGGTGCTATCTCACTGTGGTTTTGATTTGTATTTCCCTGAAGCTGAGTGATGTGGAGCACTTTTTCATGTGTCTGTTGGCCATCTGTATGTCTTCTTTGGAGAAATGTCTGTTCATGTCCTCTGCCCATTTCTCGATTGGATTATTTATTCTTTGGGTGTTGAGTTTGTTAAGTTTTTTAATAAGTTTTTGGATACTGGTCCTTTATCTGATAAGACTTTTGCTATTATCTTCTCCCATTCTGTTGGTTGTCTTTTGGTTTTGTCAACTGTTTCCTGTGCTGTACAAAAGCTTTTTATCTTGATGAAGTCCCAATAGTTTATTTTTGCCTTTGTTTCCCTTGCCTTTGGAGACATATCTAGCAAGAAGTTGCTGCAGCCGAGGTCCCAGAGGTTGCTGCCTGTTTCTCCTCTAGGATTTTGATGGATTCCTATTTCACATTGAGGTCTTTCATCCATTTTGAGTCTATTTTTTTGTATGGGGTAAGGAAATGGTCCAGTTTCATTATTCTGCATGTGACTGTCCAATTTTCCCAGCACCATTTGTTGAGATTGTCTTTTTTCTATTGGATATTCTTTCCTGCTTTGTCAAAGATTAGTTGACCATATTGTTGAGGGTCCATTTCTGGGTTCTCTATTCTGTTCCATTGACCTATGTGTCAGTTTTTGTGCCAGTACCATACTGTCTTGATGATGACAGCTTTGTAATAGAGCTTGAAGTCTGGAATTGTGATGCCACCAGCTTTGGTTTTCTCTTTCAACATTCCTTTGGCTTTTTGGGGTCTTTTCTAGTTCCATACAAATTTTAGATTATTTGTTCCAGCTCCGTGAAAAAAGTTGATGGTATTTTGATAGGTACATTGAATTTATATATTGTTCTAGGTAGCATAGGCATTTTTGCAATATTTATTCTTCAAATCCATGAACATGGAACATTCAATTTCTTTGCATCTTCCTCAATTTCTTTCATGAATGTTCTGTAGTTTTCTGAGTACAGATTCTTTCCTTCTTTGGTTAGGTTTATTCCTAGGTATCTTATGGTTTTTTGTCCCCTTATATTTAAATCAGTTCTTTCATTTGCCTTAATTATTTACTTCCTTCCTCAGTACCCTGCATCATCTTTCTGTTTCAAATTATATTTTGGTTCTTATATGGGGATTATTTTAGAGAAATGTTTTTGTTTTTAATTATTACTCATTATTATTTCCCATTTTATTTTTAAGAATTTCACAAATTTTAGTGACTACATCTGTATTTCCAATTGAACCTGATGATATATCAACCCCCATCCACCCACCCATTTTTGCATTCTTCCATTTATATATTGACAATCCTCTTTTTCAGTAGGCAAAACCTAGTTGGACTACTTTAATGAGTTGATTCACTTAGTTCAATTAAAGAAAGGACTAATTTAGTCAAGTTACCATTTGTGAACTATCAATTTTTTCAAGGCACCCATGCATGAAATCAAAATCTGTTTCCCAGAAATGGAGTTTTTATGTTAGCATATCTTGTCAATAATATAAAATAGATCTCTCTAACAATTATTTAAGATTTTCTTTTTCATATTTTTATTGTAAAAGCTCACAAATTTTGTTTCCTAAACCGACCTATTGGGGTAACACTGACATTTTCTTTTTCTATTTAGAAAATAGTGTTTCTTTTTTCATGTGCCAATTATCATTACGTTTTATTGTTTTACTAACACTGATAATTGGTCTAGGAATGTACTTTGAAGAAGGACTTTTGCTTATATTGGTGTACTTAAACTTACTCTTTTCTTTTTCTTCTGGAGGTTTCACTAATGTTTGTTACTGGTCTGTATATAGAAACAAACAATTACTTCACTTTATCATACTCTTCAATCCTTTCTGTAAAATACCTTTGATGTTTTCTTCAAGATTATCTCTGGCTAGTCCTCAAACACAGATATAAACAATTACAAGTAGTTAGTTTGATGTAATAATGACTGATTAATTACCTAGGCCTTTGCTGCTGGTTTGTTAGATTTTAAATTAGATAATACTGAATTGAAGTCAAGTAAATATTGTGAATGATAATATAATTTTTTATTCTCTGGATCACTCTTTGTGGCAGCTCTTCACATGATAGTTTTCATGTTGTATATTACAGGAAAAGTGTGTTTCTTTGTAAGAATATTTTGAATTTAATACCACACCCTATGCCACTTGAACTAGAAACATTTCTCCTTTTTCTAGTAAATATTTGTTGAAGATGTTGTCATTAATAATTGTCTCTTCTTATATTAACCATTCAAACTTTCAAAATTATTCTTGTACATTTAATCAACTAAAAGTAAAACACTATTTTTTATAATTTATTTGGGCATCTTCAGAACAATGAGTAATTCCTGCTAAAAGAAGATTTATTGGGAAGAAAAGCAGAATCAGTCCCAAATTTCATCATATTTGTATATTATGGTATCTGAGGCATTTCATTTCTCAGAACACTTCCCTACCCTACTCCCTCAAAACTCATTTATGTTATAACTTACATATGCTTATTTTTTTTAATTTTTTATTTTGTATTATTTATTTGACAGACAGAGATCAGAAGTAGGCAGAGAGAGAGGAAGGGAAGCAGGCTCCCTTCTGAGCAGAGAGCCCGATGTGGGGCTCAATCCCAGGACCTTGGAATCATGACCTGAGCCGAAGGCAGAGGCTTTAACCCACTGAGCCACCCAGGTGCCCCACATATGCTTATTAATTGTACAAACTCTCTTTGTTTTATTCTCATCAATTTTGGTCTTTTATGAATTGATTTTTACTTTTGTGTGTATAACAAATGTGTTTGACTTGACATACCTTCTCATGCAACATTCCCAGAGAATATTTAGATCATAAGTCAGGGATCCTCGGTACTAGCACATTTCTTTATATTACATTGTTACACTTCCACAGTTGATAAAAATACCTTTTGACACACTCTTGCCAATACAGAGCTTCCTACCAGTTACTGCTGTAGCAGCCTGCCACTCCTTTGGGACTGGTTTATGTTCTCTCTATCTCTATTATATAAGCAATATTTAAATATCTTTAAAAATTTTTGAACAGTTTATATGTATGTGACTAAAACATTAATCTTTTTCCTTATTTTTTCTCAAGATAACTACTCTCAACTGTTTAGTTAGAACATCTTTTATAAACCCACTTTTAAACACATTTCATTGATACGTATGTGTGTGATTTTTTTTTGCATACACATATTAAAGTAAATGAATTGTTTTCTCTATTTTTTCTTAAAAATATAGTAACAGTATAAATGTACTTTTTGATAGTTGCATGTATACTTTTTTGTTGTTACTCTTTTTAGTGAACATTCAGGTTCTATTTTTGTTGATTATATTTAAAAGAATACCTATAATTGAGAGTACTGGGTAGAAAGATGAATATGTCTGGTTTTATTAGATATTACAAAATTTACTAACATTTGCTTATTAATAGAATTGTTCACTTTGCCCATGTCCTTAATTATTTTTAGCTTGTTTTATTTATCAGTTTCAAGCAAAAATAAGGCATGGAAAAAATTTTCCAGAATAAGTTTTCAGTGACACACATTTATATTATATCTTCTTGGTGGGTTGCTCTTTTATCATGATTTTATCTTCCTCTTTATTCCTACTAATTTTCTTAAATTCTGTTTTGTCTAATATTATGCTATGCCAGCTTTTCATTTTCTTTTGGTTATTATTTGCTAGGAGTACCCTTCTTTCTTCTTTATGAACCTCATGTGTGTAGAATTGAATTAATAAAAACCATAGTTCCTAATGAACTATCACCATCAATAGTCTATTTTCATTTATATAATTTAATTTTTAATAATTAATAACACTCATTAATGCACTTATATACAGGTGTTGCTATCTGTAAAGTGTCAAATATAATATACATTTTTAGGGTTAGATTCATCATTCATTATCAAGTTGTCTTTTTGATACTTTTGAACATTTGTGACTGATTTCTTGTCATATCTGATTAGTTTATCACTGATTTTAATCTAATAGTGTGACTGATGATGACCTCACTTCAGGTGTAGAAGTGCCAGCTCTGTCTTTTAAAGTTTACTTATGTTTTCTGTGTTATTTTTAGCCTCTTGTTTCTTGTCAGAAATACTTAAAAGTCATTTGAGCCTTTTTGCGGGGATTAACCTAGTTAAAATGCATAATATAATTGGCAAATCCACTTGACATAAATAAATCAAAATATAAAGGAACAAAAGAGTAAGGTCACCATAGTCAATCTCTTTGGGTTGAGGAACTCTCATTCTTCCCTTAGGATATATTGTATAATGTATAATATGTAATCATTGATTACATTGATGTGCCACAATGAGGATACTGATGTTCGTTTGTATATAAAATATTTAGTAAAGCTTAAATTCTTGATTTGTTTTAAATACAAATTACATTTCAGAGAATGTATGCCATTTTGCTCATCACAATGAATCAGCCAATGCAATGATTCTCAAAGTGTAGTCAGTGAACCCCTGGCAGTCCCAGAAACGCTTTCTAGAGGTCCATAAGATGAAAATATTTTTTAACAATAGTAAGAAATTATTCTCTTTTTTTTTAACTGTGTCTACCTTTACACAGATGATGGATATAGCATGTAGACAAACCACCAGAGCTCTACCATAAATCAAAGCAGTGGCAATAAACTGCTGGTAGAAATTGTATTGTTCATTGCTATGCATGTACAGGAATGGGGGAAAATTTTCTCACTTACAAATATTTTGGATGGAGCAGTAACAATAATTAATTTTATTTAATCTCAATTCTTGAATACATTTTTTAAAATATTTATGTGACAGAGTATGCATAAAGTACTTCTGCTACATACCAAAGGGCAGTGCTGTTTCATTGTACAGTGATTGGGACCCAAACTTGCCTCTTTTTCAAGATGAAATACCATTTTTATTTGAAAGAAATTATGGTTATTCAGACTTGAGTACTTGGCAGAAATTTTCTCAAGAAGGAATGAAGTGAACCCATCACTTCAAGGAAAACAACCGACAATATTTGTGGCCAGTGTTAAAATTTGAGTTTTCAAGCTAAAAATCAGAATTTTAAAAACATGTATCTGCTACCACAAACTTGACAGCTTTTCAATACAGACCTCAGTGCGAAATGAAAATGTGGGGCTCCTTGTTCAAAAAGCCAAAAAAAAGATGTGCCATTAAGTTTACTAAAATAGAAAGTCTTTTTCCTTCTTACATAGTTTCTCTTTTTTGGTTTGTGATGGTGTTTTTTTATTTGCTACTTAATGTTGTTCTAAGCAAGGAAATGAAAATTTTAAGTTATTAACATGAGTTTTACTGTTTATATTATGCAGTTTTATATACCAATGTGAGAACATTTGATTCATATGCAAAATCACAATAATTGCACAATTTGAACATCATAGTTGATGTGGGCATATTATTTGTTCTTAACAGAAGAGCAGACATGATGTTCAACTATAAGCAACAGTTTTTCTTTTATTTCTGGGCATTTGTATCCTTTGTAAATACCGTCTTCAGCTTATTTATTAATAAGGAAGGACTGAAAAGAAAAGGGACTATGGGTTAGCTTGATCTTTCATTTTCTTACTGTCTTCAGTATCAGGGAAAATGGTTGGCTATTACAGGAAAGGAACACCAATAACAAAGGATATGATAGAGTTCCTAGGTGCTTCATCTTTCTTAGAAAATGCTGCCTTCTTTCTGCATTCAAAGCAAATTCTGGTTTGATTACAAAGTGTGGTTTTTCAGGGCCATTAGCACCCCACCTTCATCATAGGTTTAAAAAGCTTACTTTGCACTTCGAATTTCACTGAATTCCTATTCTGTGGGTGCACAGGAGCTTTGTGGCTGTGGAGTGCTGTGTACACTGTAGGTAAATGAGACACCAAGGAATGGCTGGCATGCTGCATCCGCACGTGTCTCTTTTGCCTTATTATCCCATTGGGATTCACTTAGAAAACGCAAGTTCAAAGATAAGATTACTAAAAATTTCAAGACAGTAATAGCAAGACACTATTAAACCAAACCAGGGAACTTTCGGAGTGTGGGGTCTCCCACAAAGCCAAACCTGCTTGAAGATTTTTATGTGATTAGTTATGATACTAATGAATGTGAATTGTTTATATTGTATAATGAAATGTGTCAACATTTGGGAGATTTGCTCAAGCTGTGAACTGATTTTTTTCAAATGATCAATGCATAACTATGAATGAGTAAAATATCCAGTCCATGTGGTAAATAGGACAATGTATTTAATGTCAACATAAAACAAAAAGTTTGTTGCTATGGTTTCAGATTCCATAGAGCAACTAGTTTTTAATAAACAATCACTCACTGATTTGGTGCAGGACCAAAGAAAAATATTCACAGTAACCAGAAAAGACTGTGGAAATATTTTTCCTTTCTTCAACTTACATACCTGTGTGAAGCTGGACTTTCTACATATACTTTAATAAAAACATCATATCACAGTACATTGAGAGCAGAAGCAGATATGAGAATCCAGGTATTTCCTATTATGCCAAACTTAATTAAAAAGAATTGCAAAAATACAAAATAATTTCACTGTGTTGAATATTTTTGAAAAATATTTTTAAATTGTACTATTTATGCTAACGTAAAATAGATTTGGATTCTTATTTTTAAATCATTCATAAATTAAAAATTTAATAATTTCTGTTTTAGTTTGAAATAGCAATAATCCAATGGATATAACTCATATAAGAAAATGTTCTTTAGGGGCGCCTGGGTGGCTCAGTGGGTTAAAGCTTCTGCCTTCGGTTCAGGTCGTGATCCCAGGGTCCTTGGATCAAGGGAGCCTGCTTCTTCCTCACCCTCTGCCCCTGCTCATATGCTCTCTCTCTTGCTCACTCTAGCTCTCAAATAAATAAAATTTAAAAAAATATAAAGAAAGTGCTTTTTGGAGCTCTCAGTTTTTAAGAGTCACAGAGTCTTGAAAACAAAAAGTTTGAGAACCTCTCTTATCTAGATCAAAGAGGGTGATATGGAATTCTTAAAACAAAATTGAAACTCATTTTAATAAAAGAAATCAAAGATAGTTGGCACTTCCTAGTAAGTATACTGCTTCTTAAAATAAAAATAGAAATAATAGGGTGTTATAATAGGGTTTAAAAATTTGGAATTTAGGTAGAAAGACAGTATCACCAAACATAAATATAAAACTAATGTTTTTATTGACTTAATAGTATTTTTTGTTATAATCCTCAAGATACATTCTAGTTTTTATTCATTTTACTTTTCTAAATTTGCATATTTTTATTTCCTAATCAGAAAATAATAGTTTATTAAAAGAATTTTAAATGTACAGGTGTAGAATGCCATAAATCCTCTGAACTCTCATACTCTAAATGCATTATCAATTTGTTGCATTTCCTCCAATGTCTTTTTATCCTCTAATACACATAATAATATAATTATAATTGTTATAATGTATGTCAAAATATGATATGATAGATATATTTTAGCATTATGTCTTATGTTTTATAAAAACTTTTTCTATGATATTATATAAGATCTACTTTAAAATATTATATATTTTAAGTTATATATGAAGTTCAGATAGTTTCTAGTTTATAAACAAATATTGACCCAAAATGAGTGACTGGGGATAAACTCTTATTATTCATCCCATAGGATTTATGATTATTAAGCACATTCATGAATGGACTTTTCCACTGTGTGACTGGTCATGACCAATAAATAATAATTTATTAACAAATTTGCCACTATTATTTGTGAAAAATTTAATTATGGCAAAAATGACCATTGTAGAGCCTCTTGTCTAAAAAATGCTAGAATAATATAGAGGGGATATAATGCATATAAATAACTATGATAATAGCATTATGTCACAAGCCTATTAAAAAATAAGGAAATTGTCTTGTGCCCTGCGACTTACATGAGTTCATATTTGATGAATAAAATTAATGCATAAGGACCTTTGGTAAAGTACTCTACCAGTTTAACAGATTTTTCCCAGATTGAAAAATTTTTTCAGCACTTACATCACAGTTTACCCATGCTAATATTAATAATTAAATGAAGTAGACTGAGTAAGTTCAGCTCTTCCTTGAATCAAAGTTAGGGAAGGACCATTGCTCTATTTAATTGTAAAAAATAAGAATGTCCATAATTTGCTCATAAATACGTTCTATATTTTGGATATCATTCCGTTGCTCTCTGCTGTTGCTGTGAATTAAGACTAGAGTAGATGAGAACATCTACACAAGGAGCAACATATACACTTATTACAAGTCAAAGAATTCAAATAAACTATAATGCTGTTATATTAGGGTATTTTAAAAAGTATTCTCCCAGTGTTGTAAACATTAGAGCAAGATCAGTCAATCATATAGTGTAAATTTATATAATCCTTTTTGAAAGCAGTATGTCAGCACATATAAGGAGAAAAAAAAATCCACAGCCTTAACTCAGGAGTCTAATTAGTGGAAATGTAACATAAAAAATATTTAAACAAAACAAGAGAAGCCATTAAAATTATTTATTATTGCATTACATTTCTAATATTAATGAAATATGGAATAAATCATTGTCTAACAAAGTGATTAAATATCATGCATTCATAAGAATAGTAAAAAACATTTGTTAAAAACATGATAACATGTTTAACAAGTCAAAATGACAATAAAAGATAGTAGACACTAGGATTAGACCTGTATAAAATTATGAATGCTTTTAGATAAATATCACTGGGAAATGCACACACACAAAAAACCAAAAAAAACTGATGTCAAAGTAATAGGATTATATTTGGTTTATATCTATTTTACTGAACATTCTTTAATATTGCTTTTTCTTGGTAAGAAACAAACTCATAAACAAAGAGCCCAAGAGGCTTTCTGAGGCAATTACAGTATAATGTATTTCACTTGAAATTGAGACTCAGGCTGGAAATCTAGTGCTCTCATATATAGATATATAGATATAGATATATAGATATATGCTTATAAATAAGTGATCTAATTTGTGAACATTAATTTTACCATCAGCTAAATGTAAATTCCACAAGCCCTTCAGAACTATGAAATTAATTATGTTTATATATGTGAAAGTACCCTTTACAGTTCCTGAAACAGTTGATATTCAGTACACTTTAGTTGAATCTGAAATTAGGGAGGTTTTTTTTTTCCTTCTAGTGTTTTAAGAATGTTAATAAACCTTGCCAAAAGGTTTAACATACTGGCCTAGTGAAAGATAGATACTTCAGGAATTTTACCCAATAAGTGTATTTATTACTTTCAACACATGTTGATTGTGTGTGCTTGAATGGTTTTAAGTAGGAAATCCGTTTTTACAAAGGTCATTTATTGTCCAACTCACAATGATAAAAAAGGGAGTCAAATGCAGGTGTGTACATAGTTCAGGCAAAATGCTTTGCTGTATCAAAAAAGCAACAAGTCTGCAATGATCTTCTATACAAAGACTTCCTAATTCAAATTCTTTAAGTGTTTAGTGTCGTATGAATATTTGCAAAGGATGGTAGATTCTTTGGTGTAATTTGCACAATTCTATGGAAATATCTATAGCGTAGCTCCTAGTATAGTGGAAATAGCAGAAGAGTGAATTCTGGGAGAACTGTCTTCTTTAAAATCAGCTTCATTTCTCCCCTCTCTCATCTGTCAAGTTAGGGGTTACCTAAAAGTTACTTAAGGTCTTTTTTCATTTATCAAATTCTGTGATATTATGTTTCTATCATTTATATATCTACCAATCATCTACCTATGTATCTATTGACTTGCCATCTAATGGCCATTATACATGTCTTGATATAGAGCACACATTTAGCTATATATGGTTATTACTTTTTTTTTTTATTAGAGAGAGAGAGCTCAGGCAGACAGAGTGGCAGGCAGAGGCAGAGGGAGAAGCAGGCTCCCTGCTGAGCAAGGAGCCCGATGTGGGACTCGATCCCAGGACGCTGGTATCATGACCTGAGCCAAAGGCAGCCGCTTAACCACTGAGCCACCCAGGTGTCCCTGGTTATTACATTATTTATCAGCCAACTCTGTGTCCACAAATATCTGAAGTAAACTCTGTTAAGAAGACTGGATAATTCCCTATATTTGTCTCACAGGCTAAATTTCCTCATATATTTAATGATGGAAAAATGTCTACTGAAATATTATAGGAAAGTCTATAATATTACAACATAGTCAATAAATCAACTCTTTTGGAGGAGGTGGGGCTAATACTTAGCATTTATTATATACTATGCTCTTTTAAAAGCACTTGGCATACATTATAATATTTGAAACTCAAAGCATTAGCTTAGGTAAATATTGTTTAATATGTAAGGAACCTGATACCAAGAAAGCATATAAAACTTGACTTAAAGCTACACACTTAAATAGCCAAATTGGGGTGACACAGGTCCACCTGTGTCAAAGCCTGAGCCCTTTTGTAGCATGGTGTACTGCTTTACAAGAGCAACTTGGCTAATGGCATGTCCCCAAATGCCTCTCTTATTTAGAATGACACTTCTATTGTTATTCATAGGTGGCCTTTCCCAAATGGAACAGAAAGTGTCTGTTCTAGGTTTCAGGATCCTTGGCTTGCCAAGTGAAGAGAATGAAAGCATAGAGGGAAGGAAGCTTTATGTCAGTTTTTCAAAAGGCAGCAGAATTGGGAGCAGCTATACTAAAATGAAAAATTGGAGCGAAGCAGAATAAGTGGAGAAAAGACAACAAAGATGTGATTGAGAAAGTATGCTTATTGAATTATTAGACAGGATGAGGCAGGAAGAAAAAAAGACATTTCCACTAATGATGAGTGATAGTTGGAAAAGATATTTTTGAAACAAGATAGCCCATTCTCCACAAGTCAAGTGACAGGACTAAATCCGAATTTTAACAGAAAAACATGGCTATGATAGAGTGCACTTGTATGAACATCACAGGCATAGCTCCGTCAATTGATGTTTCCTGCGACTAAAGCAAGATATTACTGAAGTTGCACGTTCATCACTTTCTAAACTAGATGTCAGAGATCTTAAAACACTCCAGAAGGAAAAGTCCCATTTTTTATATGGTGAAAGAGATAAAGCACACAGCAGGAAATGTAATTCTCTTGAGAATTCTTCCCAAAGGATTTGATAGAGCATAGCATTTTTATGTGGCTTTAAATAAATATCCTACACAGAAATTTTAGCTTTTGGATCCAATTAAAACCATAATTCCTTGTGCTAAATACATGTAAGGACAGAACAGATTGGGATACACAGCAGTACCATGAACCTAAAGCTCAATTGTAGAGCAGATGTCAATCAGCAGTCTGTAAGTAAGCCAGAGACACTTCTGTGATACAGCTCACTGAGGTGTTGGACTGTGAAGATGAGACCATGACCATGAATTTGGTTTATGTGTAGAGCAGTATTTGGAGGTGCTCACAGCCTATATACTAAATGTCATTCATCTCCTCTGGTTCCCATCATTGGATCTTCTATTCCTACTTCCATTTCTCTACTTATAGACAATTGAGTCTTGACCATAATTTTGTTTTAACTTGGTTTAGTCAGGTTGTCTTTTTCAGTTACACTACCTTTTCCATTGGGATTTTGCTTTATTATTTGATGTTGGTTAAAAAGAAGAGAGGCATACCAGTTATCTGTTTCTGTGCTAACAAATTATTTTAAAATTTAGTGGCTTAAAGCAACATTTATTATCTCATAGATTGTGTGGGTCAGTAATCCTGGAGTAGCTAAGCTGGGTGGTTCTTGTTCAGGGTATTGGACAAGGTTATAGTCAAAGTGCTGGCCGGGTTTGCAGTCATCTCAGGGTTCAGCTGTAGAAAGATCTACTTTTGAGCTCACTCATATAGCTATTGGCAGATCTCAGATCTACTTCTAAGCTCATTCACTGGCATGACAACTGGCTTTCCCAAGAGCAAGCAGTATAAAAGAAAAAATTAAAAACAGCTCTTGCTGGTTAAAGGTTGAATGAAACATTTTACCCTCTAGCCAAAATGATACATTTTACTTATAGAAAATAATCCCAAATCTCATTCCTGTTGTGTGTAGTCCTAGGTCAGGAGTGTCAGAATATGAAGAACATTAATTTTAATAGCTCATCAAAAATTGCAACTAATTTGTATATTTTGGTTGAGTCTGAAAAATGAGGAAAAATACACTCTAAATGTAACCTAAACTCAGGTTAAAGAGTAAACTAAACAAAATGGTACTTGTAGAGTATTTGGAAATTAGCATAAAAATAAGATATATAACGTGATTATCTTAGGAATTAACAACCTGGGTATAAATAATCATGACAAATTTGTGGCCTTAAGCTTCTTTTTAAAATGAAAAACAGCAAAAATACAAAAATATGTGAACCAATTGTTTAAGACAGAAAGTTAGAAAAAATAAGTCAAATTTATGGAAAAGTAGAAGATGATAATAGAGATTAAAGTGGAACTTAATGAAATAGAATAAAGCAATGGAGATTTGCTGACTTTTTCAAGTAATTACAAAAACCATATTTTAAAAAATATTTAATTAGGATTGAATATCACTAGGCCTGGATTATTGTCATTGCCAGTTAATGGCTTGCATTTCTTTTTTTTCTTTTTAAAGATTTTATTTATTTATTTGACAGAGATCACAGGTAGGCAGAGAGGCAGGCAGAGAGAGGAGGAAGCAGGCTCCCTTCTGAGCAGAGAGCCTGATGCGGCGCTCGATCCCAGGACCCTGGGACCATGACCTGAGCCGAAGGCAGAGGCTTTAACCCACTGAGCCACCCAGGTGCCCCTATTTTTTCTAATAGAAAAATCTATAGAGCAAACTGTTAGCAAATCATAATAATTTATGGATAAGGATATTTGTTGTAAAAGTAGGCTATGTGGGTAATTGGGGAAGAAGCACATAGAAATTCTGTAACTAAAAAACATACCTAACCAAAATTAGAAACTCAAAAGGTGGAATTAACAGCAGATTAGCCAAAAAAAATTGTTTAGCTGGTTTAGCTAAAAAACAATTGGAAACATCAATAAGAGAAAAGAAAAGGAAGATAATACATAGGTCTATTTGTGTATAATTTAGCCCTAGAATGAAGAGAGAGAATAGAACAGAAACAATATTTAAGATAATTTAAGAAGATAATAATTGAGAATTTTCTAAAATTGAAGAACGTTGTTGAGTTATAGAGTTTAGAAATCCTATAAATACCAAGTAGGAAATTTAAAAACAACAACAACAACAACAATAACAAAAAATGGAGGGTCATGACAGTAATACTTTTCAAAATCAAACTCAAAGAGATAGTCTTAATATAAACCAGAAGAATAAATATATATTATTTTCAAGAAGCAATAATCAGGATGATAGCTGAATTTTCAACAGAACTAATGAAGACTGGAAATGAGGGAGTGTTATCAATTACAAACCTAGAGTTATACTTTATTGATGATATTCTTCAAGAGTGAGAGTAAAAGGAAGACACTTATAAAAAAACAAAATATGAGAAAATTTGTCAGTACACCAAACACTGAAGAAATTACTAAAGAATTTTTATAGAAAACTAAGAAATTTTCTTTAGGTAGAAATAATCCTAAATAGAAGTTCAGAAATGTAGTAAGGAATGTAATGCATCAAAAAGAATAAATAAGAAGGTAAATGTGAATTAATATTAAGGGTAAAAAGCAATAAGAACAATTCATTGTGAAGTCTGAAACACACAGATAATTAAAATGCATGATTTATTGACATATACTTTTGGAAGTAGAAAAGCAGAGTCAAATATTCTAAGGCCATTCCTCCAAGAAGAGAGAAAAATAGAGCAATTAGTGAGACTTTGGGTTTCTGGTTTGGAGGAGCAAGTGCCTAACAAGTTTAAAATCTCTTACAAATAAGAGTTTTAACATTTGAACACAATAAAACTAATTAACTGAGGGCTCTAGAGACTGAATAATGGCAGATTTTGAATTGGAGTAGAAACTAGTAGCAAGTGATTGGCATGGAGTGAACTCCCTGGATTTTGTTGCTTTGCCCTGAGGTTGGTCGCAGCTGATTCTTGGCAGTGCAAAATCAGCAAAGCTGTGATTAAGAGGCTGCCATTCTTCTGGCCAGAGGTGCTTGCAAATGAAGACAAGACAATCAGGGAGACCAGAATGAGGGGAGGTACCAGAAAGGAAAGTTCTAGAGAAAGGAAACCCTAAATCTTATGTTTGAACTCAGCCTGTCTCCCATCGATTCCTGAGCCAGTTATGCATAGAGCAAACTGAAAGCAGCTTGCATCTTAAAGCTAGAGAATTGACCTGAGACCTAAGCTACCATTTACTGGACCCATCAGAATTTATGATATGATTCTAACCAAGTTAACTGCTTTCTGAAACCAAATCGATGTTCTTTAAAATAATATATAACAGAATCCAGAGTGTACAACATAACAGTCACAATTTCCAGAATACCAACCAAAATTACATCACGCATACACCTGGAGGAAAGTGTGACCACATCTAAAAAAAGAAAAAAACAAAAACAAACAATGGATGACACATTAGAGATGACCCAGATATTGAAATTATATAAAACACAGTAGAGGGTGTTTGGGTGGATAACCGGATCTATACTTTTGCAAAGTTTCTACACTATTAACTCTAAGTAAACTGAGGAAACTTGACTGCACATTATAATTCCTAGAATAACTTTTCAAAATAATGCAAAGGGGGTAAAACTGACAAACTGAATTCTAAAATATATATATAAATAAACCAAAGGGAGGCAAGAATGAGGAATCAGAGAAAGAAAAAGGGTGCACAGCAAACAAATAAAATGGGAGAACTAAATCTAACTAACCAATTTCAATATAGATAGAATAAATGCTCCAGTTAAAAGGCAGAAATTAGGGGCACCTGGGTAGCTCAGTGGTTAAAGCCTCTGCTTTAGCTCAGGTCATGATCCCAGGGTCCTGCGATCGAGCCCCGTGTTGGGCTCTCTGCTCCTCGGGGAGCCTGCTTCCTCCTCTCTCTCTCTCTGCCTGCCTCTCTGCCTACTTGTGATCTTTGTCTGTCACATAAATAAATAAAAATCTTAAAAAAAGGCAGAAATTATCAAAGGAAAAAAAAAGCAACATGCGGTTATTTCTACCAGAGAAGCACTTTAATATAAAGAAATAGGTTAATACTAATGGATGGAAAAAATTGCACAAAAGTGAAAAAACAGAACAAAACAAAAAACCAAGAACTAGAGGACTGGTGTAGCTTTATTAACATAAGATGAAATAGACTTGAATACAGAATAATACTAACACAAAAGTATTTCTAATATAAAGAATATTTCATAATGAGAATGGGTCAATTTATTAGGAATTCTAGGAGTCACAAATGTGTATGGCCCTGATAACAGTCTTAAAACATAAAAAGGAAAAAATGACGGAATTAAAGAAATCAAAACCCTCTGTTTCAGAAACTTATGGAAAAACTAGACAAAAATATTAGTAAAATTTTAGAGGATTTGAACAACACTATCAACCATCTTGACTTTATTGATATCTATAGAATACAGTACTCAATAACTCTAGAAAAATCCATGGTACATTCACCAAGATAAACCATAAGTTGGACTATAAAATAAGTCTCAATAAATTGGAGTAGATTGAGATCATAAAGCATATATTCTCTAACTCATGGAAATTAAATTAGAAATCAATAATAAAATATTTAGGAAGCATTAAATATTTGGAAATAAAGCAACATAATAATCCATAAGTCAAGAAATAAATCTCAAGGGGATATAGAAAATATTTCAAATAAAAATGATAATAAAACCTCCAGCTATTACAAGGGTAGTATGTGAATATTTTGAGCAGCTTTATAACATCAAATTTGAGACCTTAGATGAAATGGGAAGATTCCTTGAAAGACATAAATTGCCTCAGCTCACTCAGAAAGAAACAAATAGTAGATAGTATAGCTCTATAAGTTAAATTAATAGCTATAAACTTTCTGACAAAGTAAAGTATAGCCTAGGTGATTCTGGTGAATTCAAATAAACATTTAATGAACAAATATTTCCAATTCCACATAAACTCTTTTAAAATATGGAACACTTTCCCACTCACCATACGAGGGCAGTAAGATAATATTAACCAAAACCAAGCAAAGACATTATAAGAAATGAAAACTACGAACAATATCTCTCCTGACCTTAGCTACAAAAATTCTTAACATTCTTAACAAAATTTAATGAGCAGCAAGCAGTAGGGTACTAATTTTAATATATCATGCAACATTTATCACACAAATGCAAAAAATAGTTTGTCATGGTGAAAATCAATGAATGTAATTCAACATATTAACAGAAAAAAGGAGAAAATCCACATGAGTATTTCAATTGATACAGGAAAGAATATTTGCTAAAATTCAAAATTTGTAAATTTTGAAAAATTTACAACACACTTAGAAAATTAAGGTAAAAACACTTAGAAAATTAAGGATAGAAGTGAAATTCCTTATTCTGATAAAGGATATCATAAAAAACCCAGAGCTAAGATTAAACTTACTTAGAAATGATAAATGCTTTATTCCTAAGTTTGAAAACAGGGCAAAGATGTCTGTTTTCATTTCTTTCATTTAGATGGAGCTAGAGATGCTAGTCATTTCAATAAGACAACCAAAACAGTTAAGATCATAAAGATGAGGAAAGAATGAGTAAAACTATCTTTCTGAAGATGACAGGATGTTTAGGTAGAAAGTTCTCAAGAAACTGCAAAACAGCTACAAGAACTAATAAATGAACTTAGCAAGGTCATAGGATACAAGGGAATATGCAAAAATAAATTATTATCATATGTTTAACTAATGAATCATGGAACATTACATCAAAGACTAATGATACAGTGGCTAACTGAAAATAATAATAAAATAAAATGATCCATTTAAAATACCATAAAAAAACCCATGAAATTCTTAGGAATAATTTTTTTTAAGATTTTATTTATTTGACAGAGATCACAAGTAGGCAGAGAGGCAGGCAGAGAGAGGAGGAAGCAGACTCCTCGCTGAGCAGAGAGCCCGATGTGGGGCTCAATCCCAGGACCCTGAGATCACGACCTGAGCCAAAGGCAGAGGCTTTAACCCACTGAGCCACCCAGGTGCCCCGGAATAATTTTAATAAAAACATGCACAACCTTTTCACTGATAATTATAGGGAATTTCTGAGAGAAATTATAGAAGACCAAAAAAATATACATATTGTACTTAAGAAAGAATAAAGAGATACAATAACTAAATGCATTAGATACCAGATCCAATAAAAAATCAAATGCGGGGTGCCTGGGTGGCTCAGTGGTTTAAGCCTCTGCCTTTGGCTCAGGTCATGATCTCAGGGTCCTGGGATCGAACCCCTCATCAGGCTCTCTGCTCAGCAGGGAGCCTGCTTTCCCCCACCCTCTCTCTGCCTGCCTCTCTGCCTAATTGTGATCTCTCTCTCTCTCTCTCTCTGTCAAATAAATAAATAAAGTGGAATGTATTTTGCACATTAATACATTGTTCCATAAAATGTACTAATGAAACATTTGGCAAAATTTGAACAAAGTATGGAAAACAAAGAGTAAAATAATTGTACTGTATTAATGTTAATTTTTTATTTCGATGTGTCCTGTGGCTAGATAATAGCATGTATTGTTACTTTTAGAAAGAAACACTGAAATATTTAGGCATAAATATGCACTATGCCTCAAAAAGTTGAGAAATTAGTGTGTGTGTGTTTGTGGAGATTATATATACACATGAAGAGCAAGCAGAAGAGAGAAAACATGGCAAATGTTAGCATTTGGAGAATAGGAGTGAACTTCTGGGAATTCTTTATACTAATTTTGCAACTTTCTGTGAATATAAAAATACCTCACAATTAAAAGTTTAGACACTAATATCCAAGATAAACAATTTAACTTTAGGCAATTTCATCTGTAATAAAATTTTCAAGGAAACATTCTTTTCTTAAGATCACTGAAGCCAGTATAATTTTAAGGATAGGAGGGATATTGAAAGACATTATCCAAGCAATTAAGAAGAAGTAATTTTGAAATAGTCATAGAAAGTGTGAACAGTGGATCAGAAGAGAGAACCTGGAAATGACATAGGACAAAGATAGGATAGGAGGTCAGTTGTGAATAGAGTTAAATGAATAGAGTTTGTGAAAACTGGTTATTCACATGGAAAAAAAGATACAATTAGTTTTCTACCTTCCAAAATTAAAAAAAAAAACAACAACCAACAAACTAGCCAATTTAAATAATGTGGGGGAAAAAGCAGCTCAAACTTTTATAAGAAAAAAAAATTTGATTAGGGATAGAAAAAAATAATTCTTAAATGTTACACAAAACCACAAGGGAAAAGACTTATAAATCACTTATTTTTTCAACTGCATCAAAATATATCTTATAAACATGAAAAAAAAATCACAGACTAGGGGAAGATATTTAAAGATTTTAGTACTTAGAATATCTAATGAGTTCCTTGTACTCAATAAAAAAAAATAGCCACATTATAGAACACTGAGCAGAAGTTATGAGGAGGCAGATATCAGGAAGCTTAAAATTCAATAATAGGAAAACAAGCACCTCAATCTAAAAAATGGATGAAAGACTTAAACAGATACTTCAACAAAGAAGATGGAAGTAAAGCAAGTAAGCATCTAAAAGATACTCATCATTATAATTCATTAGGGAAGTACCAATTAAAATCACACTGTGAAACCACTCCACATCTACTAGAATGGCTAACAACCACCACCTTTGACATTATCAAGTGCTGTGAGGACAGAGTGACTTCAGCTCCTACTTTACTGGTGGTAGCCTGAAACGGGGCAGTCACTTAAGCACTTACAACAACCCAGTGAGAAATCTTTTTATAAATAGAGAAACTAAGGATTAGAGAAGTTCTGTGATGTACTCAAGGACAGCCAGCTCATTATTCTGATTAATTTTAATTTTTAATTAGGGATAGGTGAATTTATTGGTTTGAAATTCTTTTAACCCACAGTGTCCACAGAAATAAGACTTTTTAAATTTGCTTCCAGTAAATACTCCTGCATCCAAAGTGCTTTCTCTGATTTCTGACCAAATAAAGATCACAGTGAATGTGCAGTTTTATGCTATTATAATTAAAGGAAGGATAATTTATCTCCTTCTTTTAAAAACTGTAAACATGTAAGAAAAATGTCTTTGACTTTTGATCAAACAGGAACAGAATTTAAAATGAAACAGGGATATATGGGTATTACACTCTCCACCCTTCCCTCCTGAGTTTGAAGGCCCTTTATATTTGCTTTTCCCTTTCAAGGTGTCACATTATTTAATTGCCAGGGACTTCAATCAGGAATGAGATATCTTGCCTTTTGAGGTTTAAGAGAAGTTTGTTCCTACTGAAGTAGTCTCCCTACAAGTGGACATCACCTGTATTTATATATTTTGAAATATTTTCTAACATTTCATTTTAAATATCATTCATAGGGGATAAAGAAGTTTTCTTGATCTTTGAAAACTTAATATATAAATAAAAAGAAATCTTCAGACATTAATTCTAAGTATAGACCAATTTCCAATATTACCAAAGGAATAGAGGATACTATGCTATAGGATCTGTTTAGGACCCAATTCCTTTGAATTGAGACACTTGCTGTTTAGAAAAGGTGAGTTAAATATATATGACATGACAGCAAGACCCACAATCATACTTGTTTCTTCTTTTCATATACAATCTCACTGCTTAATAAAAATACAAAATTCTGAAGTTTGGAAATAAATGGTATAGAATCCATCTCATAGACATTTGAAATTGTACCATCTATATGATCAGATGGAGGCTTATGTATTTTGACACCTAACAAACACATAATTCTATTTTAAACTTTCTTTCATTCTCAGCACATTTAGCCTTGAATGTTATGCTCTTGGCATAAAATTTTTATGATCACAAAGTCATTGCTTTAACTCATGTTTCAAAGTATACTTTTGGGGAAAAATAACCCTACTCAAAACAGTACCTTTCTTTCCTCAATGACTATGCCACTTTCACTCTGCCATTTTCTGAATGTCATTGTTCAGGTTTCAGGATCATGTTGCTGATTTTTCTGTCACTTTTTGCACTATCAGGGAAAGAGAATATTCTGCAAAAGTTTGCTGGGCTCCTCTAGTCCCACTGGAGACTAAACAGAAGAAAACTGATTCCTTAAGCTTCAAAATCTCTAGGCTAGCTTCAGATTCTTATTTAGATATAAACACTCATGGCTTTCAGAGACCTAAGGAATCTTAAACAGAAAGCCCTGAGGGATTATAAAATCTTTTCAGAGGCTACAGTCTCAATTCCAAAAATGAGAATGAAAAAGTATCATCATCACCGCTGCAAATTGCCTCCACTACCCCCAATGTGTCATGGAGGCTGCTGTTGAAATCAAAATGCATCATCATATCAGGCATTTAGCTGAAATTCAGTGACAATATCTCAAATGTCGAGCCTAAGTATAGAGAAACATGAAATAAAGGGGGTCCTGACATTTACTTGGTACTACATGTATTCTCAATCTTCACAGCTTTGCAAGGGAAATAATGATCAGAATCCTTATTTTAAAGAGGGGGAGACTAGGTCCAGGGATGAGAAGCAGCTTGCCCAAATATACAGATTAGTCTCACTGCCTTTTGTTGGACATGTGGCTATCTGTGGCAGAATCCTCAAATGTTTGTGAACCAGTTCTATTCTGGTTATATTTTCTAAGGATCTTTACTTTATTGCTGATCTTTAAAGGATTACAGTTGTTCTTATTAAATGTTCTTATTAAAATTATTTAAAACTTAGCTCACTGATCTTTTTCTCCTCCTGGAGAACCTTGACAACAGAGGCAGGATCTTACTCCATTAATTATAGCAGGTCAGGGCTCCATCCCTTCAGTAGGGGAATGCTGTCAGTAACATCAGCACGAGGCTCCAGTTTGTCCACGGCACGTTTCAGCCTTCTAGAAGATTTCAGCTTCATCTATAAGCGGTAGACAAAAGGATCATTCAGTTTACTTGGTTCTGTAGATTGTACATTCTTAAATGAATGGCAAAATTGTTTAGGGTCGTGGAAGAATGATTGCTGCAAAATGGTAATACAATAATTTCTTGCCTTCCTTCTGAAAGGCTCAGAGATTGATGAGACTGTGCCTGTAACATCATTAGACTCCTTGGAAGAAAGCTGATGTATATGCCCTAAACCTTTTCCTCTTTAGCTACTGTCATCACTGCTGGGAACAGTATGGGATTTAAACCTAAAGCTCTAGACCTGCGTCCTGGCTCTGCCTATAATTACTTGTGAGACTTTGGGCAAGTTATTTAATCTTTCTTATTCTTTGTTTCTCCATCTTTGAAATGAATATTTTAATATTGAATAAGGTAATTTTGAGAATTAAATGAGCAAAAGCACATGAAAATGAATGGCAAACCATAAAAAGTATATAAGTAGTAGTTACACTCACATATGACTAGAAATTCAATATCGTGATCATATAGCAATACACCAGTGATTCCCAAAGTGTGTTCCTTGGAAACCTAAGGCTAAAGCTGTTCTCTGAAAAGTAGGGTTTACATATTTTGGGGCACATTTATTTACTTCAAAATAGTCACTGAGTCTTAGTAGATGGTCCTCTCTGTCAATACCAAAACATGGCTCCTAATTTTCTGTTTTATGAGGCTCATGCTCACACAGTATACCTTACTCTGATCTCTTTGTACTCAGCTCTGATTTCAAAATATATGTCTTTCCTGGATGGATACTTGCATCCCTGTTTATTCTTTTGCATTCTTCTCTCCTGAACCTCAGCCTCCTCCCATGGCTGCTGCTTCCTCCTCTAGGTACACGCACATGGTTCAAGGGGGTGATAATGGATATTAAACACTTTGGTTTTTCCTAGTCTTGGAAAAATAAGTAAAAAGATCAACTAAGGCTGTAGTCTATTAATTTGTTTTTTATCCAAACAACCCAATTTATTGCTGGATTCTTTTTTATATATAACATTTCAGTCATCTTCTTTAAAGTAGTGCTTAAGAGACTTTTCTAACTTCCTTTATTTTCCCAAGTCCCTTCAACCTAAGGTCTTTACATCATGAGCCTTAAAGTTATATATCTTTTGGGTAAAAATCTTTTGTCTCTTTTGAGAAATATATGCCTGCTTCTAAAGCTAATGTAGCAACCTCCCAGAGGTCAAGAACAAAGCCTAAAGGCTGGAAAAGATGTTTTTCATTTTTTTGGTATTGAAAACTCTGGCTTAAACTTGCTGCGGATAATCCATGTGTTTGATGTTCTAAGGGTGAACTACATAGTTCTGCTTCTATGCACGATACCACTTCCAACATTCCACAAACAGGCTCCACTTGCGGCATCTGATTGAAGCAGAACATGTTCCAATCTTAGAGTCAAAGGATTTTAGACCTGCAAATCCATTTGGCCTATTACACTATATATCAAAAAAGGTATTACATATTTTTAATAGCTTTCTTCTGAAGTCTACTGAAGTTTTAGAGAAAGCGTCTATTGTGAGCTGTGATTAGGAGGCTGAGAAAGAGGAGTCAGAAAATTTGAGACTGGGTTCAGTTAATGCCTATTAGGTAGGCATTATTTTTTTTTTAGATTTTTATTTATTTGTTTGACAGAGAGAATAAAGAAGGGGGAGCTACAGAGGGAGAGGGAGAAGCAGGTTCCCCACTGAGCAGGGAACCCAATATGGTGCTTAATCCCAGAACCCTAGGATCATGACCAGAGCCAAAGGCAGATGCTTAACCAATTGAGCCACCTAGGTGCTACCTAGGTAGGCTTTATATTGACTCCTTAATTCATTTATCTATTTACTTGAATCATTCATTTTTTAAAGAACCATTTTGCACAAAATGCTAGGGCACGTTGATATCACCTAGGTTCAGAATGGCCTCACTTGGTGCCTTTCTCTCTAATCATGGTCCTAGGGCAGAATCAGGCACAGCATTCTTTCTCCAAAGGCCTCCTCTAAATTCTTGCCGCAGTGTTCCTATAGCAATTCAACTTAGAGTGGGCATGTGAGGAAAAAATTAAACAAACAAGCAAAAACACAAATTCTGTTGACTGTCTCTAACCTAGAGGGTAAAGGTCATATTTAAGCTACCGAGTCACTGTGCTAAGCATTTCACACGGTTTATCTCAATTAACCCTCACAACACCCCATAAGGTAGGTATGATTATTGTTTCGTTCTAACAGATGAGAAGCCTGGGGCTTAGAGAGGTTGAGTAGCTTGACCACAGTCATGCCAGTATAGCTGGGTATTGAACCCAGACAGTTTGAATTGAGAACTAGTACCCAGGGAGATAGTGCTAAGAGAGATTATCAGAAGCAAGAATATTAAGAGAAAAACCCACTAGTTCCCTTATAAAGATACAGGTTCATTAGTGAAAATGGGGTTGACTTTATAATTTTGAGTTCCACTTCCAGCTCTGACATTCAAAACCTGCTTCGTTCTGAAAAACTACAATGGGGATAAAATGCCTCTATTGCAAGATTTTAGGGAAGATTAAAATGAGATAAATCAGCATATATGGGAGACTTATTATAGTAAATGACTTACACTCAATAATAGTAGATTGCTCTCTTTCCTGAAGTATATAGGGGAAGAGTAGGGGATACGTACCTTTTCTCTGTCTTCTTTCAGCTTAGAAAATAAGATCTTTTACCCTTCTGAACATTTTTGGTGTTGGGATAGAGCCCTTGTGTCCCAGTGAGATGATGGGAGAGAGTCTGCCTATAGAAATATCAGTAAGATTTATCATCTCCATAGAAAAGCCACAATCACCATGATGGATTTTTTTTCTTTTGCCTAAAAGACCTGACATCTATAAAATATAGATTCTTTTGAGTTGAGCAGCAGTTGATGTTGTTGTCAGCCATTTACATTTTAACATTAATTGAAACTTCTGTGAGATGGCTTTATAGGGGTCAGGGTCAGAATGCACTGGTTTATGAGAACTTGCACAATACCCATATGAGGTAAAGGAGAGAAAATGTAGGTGGTAGAGAGTTGAAGCAAACATGGTCATGCCTTAGGTTGGTTCTGCATCCCTCATCACCCAGAGAGACTATGTAATGAGCTATTTCAAGGTACATATGTGTGAGAGAGGAAATAACCTTCTGCATGCAAGAATATGAACTGTGTAGTATTTGGTGGCTGTAGAGAAAGAAAAGGAGAATTAGTCTGTTATTTTAGTTAAATATGCCTCACTTTGAGCCTGGCATCATTTTGAAATTCTGGCCTCCTATTGCCAGACTTCTGGAACAGCCTTGGTGTATACCCATGGGAAATGGCTTCATATTAATAGTTATCCCTGTATTCCACCAAGACTAGTAAATGACCCAGTGGCTTAGGAATCCTTCTAGTGGTAAATTTCAAATCTAGTAAATGAAGGATAGTTAAGAAAAGAAACAAAATTCACCTCTAAACAAATCATCACTAGTCATAAGACTTGCTTGAGTTTTGGAGTCATCTCAGTGAGAGGTACTCACTGCTAAAGTAAAGTGTGTGAATGAGTCTTAAAATGAGACAACATGGGTTCAGATGCCAGTTTTTTCCATTTCAAATTGGTGTGAAGCTTATATTGTTTAACTCCTTTAAACTCGTGCTTGTTAAACAAGAATATTAATACTTACCTTTCTGATTGTTGAAAAGACTAAATTAGGTGAGTATGTAAATATGTTACTAAGATGATATCTTCTTGCCCTTTTGGCTAAATGGCACTTGAAGTGTTCTGACCTATCCCAGGGGCATCTTGTATAGAAGTATATTTAGTCAGTTCTGTGATCTCCTCAGGACCTGGGGGCTCCCTGGAAGAAGGGCTTTGCCAGGCAAGTGAGTTCAGGAAGCATAAGATTGGCCCTACTTCTGTCTTTGGGAGGCATTTTCATGGAGCACCATGAAGCTTATGCTAGTCTTCTTGTACACACCATCTCACTGTCACTGGGACCACCTCTTTCTGTCAGTGGAAAGCTCAATGACTTTTCCACCAATTCTCTTTCTAGCAAGAGAAGCTGCCTTAGGCAGAGAAGACACTGAACTAGAAGGTGGGAGATCTGAGTTTCCAAAGCACAGAGAGCTTCTTGGTACCTCTAATTTCTTAGTTATAAAATGAGGGATGGAAAGAAATGGAGACAGAGAATGTTCTCCATGCTATTCTTTAGCTCTCTGCCTCTATTTTATTCAGTCTTGATTCTACTTGACTGCCCTATCATTTTTCTTCCCTTCTTTATATCTCTATAAAAATTGGACACATTTTTTTCTTCTTTGTTTTGTTATTTAAGATTTTGACTTCTGTTGGAGAAAAGACACTGTGTAAGTATGAAATAGAATGCTATGACTACTTGATTCTAAGGCAATCTTGTTCCAAAAATATTATATTGTGGTATAGATTCTTTTGATGACAAGGTATGAAATTCAATTATTTATTCTAATTCTGTATTTAAGTAAAAATATGTTGCTCTAAATGCATACTCCCTTAATGAGGATTACTGGAGTTTTAAAAATAAGCCTTTTTATGATAGCTATCTCGTTATTTTCTGTTGGTGATATTCAAGTTTTTTACTCTAGAGGTCAGTATAATGTTAAAAATGAAAGACTTTTTCTGAGATAAGATCTTAAAAACAAGGTCCTTAAATCTGAACTTCACATAAAACTGAAAAAAGAACTCTCTAACCACAAAAAGACACTTGTAAAATGATGATAATCCCAAACAGAATGTCCAAAGGGAATTACACAATGATTGAGGTTGGTGACTGAATTACATGCATAAAATACTTCCTCAAAGTTATATAATGTTGTAACAACATATGAACAAAAGGTGGAAAATAATGTAAGAGAAGACTAAACAAAAGGAAGTCATGAAGATTGCATCAGGTAGAGTGGGGACAGGTATTTAAGATCATTTTGAGAAAGTCCCTTTGCAGATTCTAGGGTGCCTACCTGATGTTTAAATAATTGTGACAAGAGAACAGAGGAAGGAAATGTCTGCAGGTGCATCACTGAGTATGTGTGTTTTACAAAAAAAGTCCCTGGTCTTCTCAAACCCCCTTTCAACACCTGCCTCTTATTCTCAGTCCATGAACCTGTCTCCTCCTTCATCTAGAAATCCAAGGCCATAGCTATGATAGACTCTGAGTCCCTCTCAAAATTCAGCCTTGCAGGCTGGTTTATATCTATCATCAATCTCATCTTTCTAGTATCAGAAGGAAGGATACCCCACTTTTTGTTTAAATTCTGTCAGTGTTTATAGTCCCATCTCCTCCCCTTCTGCCAAGACTTGCTCCAGTAGACGTTCAACTTCATCAGTGGATATCTTTAACCCTATTTTGTTAATTTTTTCCTGGCTCATTCTTCTCAGTCAATAAGCATGTTTGAGCATTTCTTATTTGAACTAGGAAGAAGAAAGGAAAATGAACAGCAACAACAACAAAACACCCTTGTCTTTTGATTTTCCTTACCGACTGTCCAATCTCTCTTTTTTGGTCCTCCAAATCTCTGGTAAAAATAATCTATAATTTCTTCTAAATTCACTCTTTAATCTGCTGCAGTATGTTTGGCTTTACCATTCCTCTGAAACTGGAGTTACCAGTGATTTTCTAATTGACCAGTTTAGTGAATATTTTTAAATCCTGCCTTATACACTTTCTTTTGCATTTGACACTACAAATTATATCCTTCCTCTTGAATTTTCTAGTCTCTTATCTTTGATGACATTTTTTTTTAAAGATTTTATTTATTTGACACAGAAAGAGAGAGAGAGAGAGAGAGAGAGAGGGAGATCACAAGGAGGCAGAGAGTCAGGCAGAGAGAGAGGAGGAAGCAGGCTCCCTGCTGAGCAGAGAGCCCGCTGCGGGGCTTGATCCCAGGACCCTGAGATCCCAGGACCTGAGCCAAAGGCAGTGGCTTAATCCACTGAACCACCCAGGAGCCCCTTTGGTGACATTTTTATTCTTCTCTTCTACCTATATACCTCTCATTTTGTGGACGCGCTTTATCCACTGACTGCTTCCCTGTTAGAATCCCCAAGTCCCTTCCTTATCTGAACGTCTTCAGTGGTCCTCCATCACCATCAGATAAAACCAAACCTCTTAGCACAGGATAGCACACATTCTGTAATCTGATGTCTTGTCTAGCACAGTACCTTGAGCCTAACATTATAAATATTTGCAAAATGAAAATAGGTAACAATAAATGAGTATAGTTCTTAAACTTTTAGAGTTTGTACTAATCTTGATGTTTTCATGTCTTTATTCAAACTTGAACCGTTTGAATTTTTGTTTGGTAAATTACCAAAAACCACTTGAATTTTTGTTTGGTAAATTAAGTTTCTAAATCTTTGGCTGATATAAGATAATATGGTGTAGTGAATCACACCAGTCTACCTATTTAAAATAAGGAATGTTTTATTTTGGTATATGGGCCTTCTTTGGGGAATTTACCTCTTATAATAACCAATGGCTAAGTTTTGAGCATGGAATTCATTTTTGTATTCTGGATTTCATTTATGTTCCTTCCTTAAAAGACCTAATAATGCATTTATTGAATGTTATATTTATTTCAATCTTGAAGTTGGTTATTTGTTTTACTTTATTTTTTCACGTATTTTTCAGTATCTATCACAAGTGCTTAACTCTGCCTTTATGCAAAAACAATCATTGACAATGTGGTTGCGTTTCAATGAAGCCAT
Source organism: Taxidea taxus jeffersonii (assembly GCA_003697995.1). Taxonomy (NCBI): domain Eukaryota; kingdom Metazoa; phylum Chordata; class Mammalia; order Carnivora; family Mustelidae; genus Taxidea; species Taxidea taxus. The sequence goes on from ML110824.1 coordinate 65,943, forward strand.
TTACAAATGTTATACTTTGATTTTCATATGATTCTCTTGTGTCACAGAATATTATTCCTGTTATGATTTTTTTCAATTATGGAAAAAATATCTGGTGTAATACACCATAAAAAAATAGGCAGTGGTCAGATGGATATTAGAATCAGGTAACCTGGAATCAAAACTGGACTCTATAATAAATGTTAAGACTTTGAATAAGCAAGTTAACCTTTCTGAGTTTTTTTTTTTCCCTGCCTTTAAAATAGAGCTGATAGTACACACAGTGTTTTGGTGAGAACTGAAAAATAATACATGAGGATATATGGAAAAAAATTTGTTCCTAGGAGCCAAAAAATCCAATCTTAGTTATTTTTGTCTTACCTAAAATCATGGTAATTCCTGATAGAATAAATGTCCACTTTCTTTAGTGTCAATAACACTTTTCACCTTTTTAATATAATTGAGCTCATTGTGTTTTTATTATCATTCATTGGGTTTTGCTCTTCTGTGTGACTTTCAGCATTCACTCATAGATGACATTTATCTCTGTTCCTGTTCTTCATTGTGCAATGTCTTCTTGTTTCTTTGAAATACAATTTATCAGACAATTTAGGAGCTGTGAGAAAGAAGTTACTGGGAAATTTTACAACTTTATTTTTGGCTTATGATAATAAAATGACCAACAAAAATTTTTTGTCGATTTTGAAGAGCTTTCCTTCACATTTTAAAAAATAATTGTAATCTATCACTTTTTGAAATGTTTTCTGATATTGTTAAGCTTTAAAAATATGTTTATAAAAGTTTTTGAGCAACCAACCCATCTAGGAATAGTAGGATGGCAATGCCTGCTTAATCTATACCTGCCAACCAATTTCCAGGGCTGCAAGTCTGAGAGCTAGAGGAAAAAACAGTTTTGTGGAGGAATTTTAAAACAGAGCCTTTCTGACATGTAGGCATCATTACCATTCAGATTGTTTTCACAGAGGGAAGACTATGTTAGGTCTGCCATGGGAGAAGGAAGAAGCAGCAAAATGCTGATTTCTCCTCTTCCCTGTTATTCTTTGTGTCATGCTTGCAGCAAGGGGGATGAATGGGACAAGGCATCTCTCCCCACACCACCTCCCTTCATGGAGCCTCCCACCAAGATTCCCCGGCAAGTCCTGTGAGATGAAAATTTTATCCTGATGTGCTGACCAGCTTCCATCTGGCCACAGGCATTTTATCTAAATATTTCCAAGGCGCCTATCTCTGCAGCACTGAAGTGCTCAATTAGATATGGCCTGAGTCTTTGTAGCATATCTGCACTGCTGAACAGCTGCTGCATTCCAACGGAGGGTGAAGTCATCTCTATATATAGAGCATAGCAAGCTGTTTGGAACAGACAGATTTAAGCAGGCAAATGCACACCTGAGCTGTAAGGCAGTCAACTGCCCAGAGTGACAGAAGGGTCTGGAAAAATCTTTACTTTCTTAAGGGGCAAGTGGCATGGAGGTTACGGAGTCTTTTATTCAGCATTTTTTTTTTTTTAATTTGTTTGTTCCCTAGAGCTTACAGCCTCTCCGAAATTTTGTTTTGTTTTGTTTTTTGTTTTTTGGTCAACTCCACAAATATATTGTCTACAAAAGTGGCTTTATTTATTTTCTGTGATTTTCTCTTACAACTTGTGGTTTGTTTATTGGTAAGAAGTTCATCACATATTAGCCAGTGTCAGGGTACTGTCATCTAGTAAATATCACTGCTGTTGCTAAGTCATTGTGCATTAACTCATTTAATGCCTGTTTTCTCCGTTGAATTGTAAGCTGCTCACTCCTACACATTATACTTGAATAAGTACATAAATATTTAGCATTGTGGCAATTCATCATCCTTCATGGACTATGGTGTTCTGGTTCCCACCAAAAGGCCATAGTTATTGCTCCTTCCAATGTGATGAGCAAAAGCTGTGAAAATCCATTTCCTAAATTTTGCTGTTGATTCTCAGAGGGCTATGATTACCAATAAGGTGATTGGTACCTGGTATTGGAAAGATCTTGGGAAGTTATCCTCTCTCTCTCTCTCTCTCACTGGGTTGAACATAGTTTGCTTTGATTAAGAGAGGAGGACAGGATGGACAGCTAATCATGGAAAGGTTCTTGGGCACAGGAAAAAAATGGAGTTGGCATGGGAAGTTCTAGAGTCCCACCTTGGCTTGACCGCTTACTGACTGTACTACTCTGGGGAAGTCATGGAATTCTCATGGGTCTCAGTTTCTTCATCTAACACATGCAGATGATAAGCCCTGCCCTGCCCCCCCCCCACCAGGGTTGTAAGGGGGATGTCCTGCAGGAATGTGAAAATGCTTTGCAAATGATACTACTTTTAGATGTGAGAACGATAGTCCTATTTTTGTCATCCTTATTCTGTCAGCAAGGGTCAGACCGTCCCCGAATATACTACGCCTAGCCACCTGGAGGCAAGAGCTCCATCTTTGCCATTTTTCCCTTTAGTGACTATACTGGTATATCAAGGGGGCAGGTAGGTGAAACAGTGAGATTCTGGGGAGGGTCAGCTTCCTGGCTTCTGATACTGCAAACCACTTGAATAGAGAGCCACTGTGACTCATTCTCAGACTCTCCACTCTGCCCCTCAGCAGGCAGTGATTCCACCTCATTTCACAGAATCAGAAACCACTGAAGGTCAAATACTGTCCAAATAAGAAGCTCTAAGAGGGGAACATTTCATTTATGGCCAGTGCTCTCCTTATCTTATCCCACAACCCCATTCTCAGCTATTAAAGCCAGAACATATCTGTGTGAAGGCAAATTACTTTCTGAGAATAGAAGCTGTCCTTGGTATCAGAAATCAGATCCCTCAATGATGAATTTATAAAGTGAACTTTGCCGTCTGTGAAGCAAGCATGATGCAAACTCTTGTCCTGTGCTGATTTGTGGGATGCACCTACTTTTTCATTGATTAGTCATTAAATAGAGTCAGAGTGATATAAGCACATGCTACCTGGAATGTGAATCAGGGAGCCCAGAGCAAAAAAGACCTCCCTGGATGAGCAATTTCTTTAAATCGGTTATAAAATCCTACCACGGGTTATAAAACTCTATTCTCAGAGTATAGAATAACCCAAAGTAGGTAAATGTTTTGCTAGTGCTAATACTTCTTTTTTAAAGTTCTGTGAAAGTTACAGATACAGCATAGAAGTCCTCTCTGTCTCTTAATTTTTCTCTTGCTCACTACTGTCACTATTCAGCCTATACTGGTCCTTCTGAGTTACCTAAATTGCTGGCCTGACAGCCAGCTATATATGGGCAGGAGGGGGAGGAATTGAGCTGATTACCTATTAACTTCAGCCTAAATTAAATAAATTTCCATACTGCTTTAAAATTCATAGTTCTTTCTTATGCATCCCCCCCTGGGTTTCCATGCTCTCTCTATAAAAAGGCAATGTGACAAATTTCTTTGCCAAGGCTTAGATGTTGGGAACTCAGAGTTTTTATTTAATCATGGTGCTGAGTTCCTGTCTAGCCTTGGATATGCTATTTTACATTTCAAATATTCCATCTGTAAAGGCAAAATGATATTTCTTCCCCATCTCACAACAAGTTAGGAGATGATCCACTACTTAATGTTTTAAAGAGATTCGGAGGCACTGGGTCCTTAATAACTAGTATTAACAGACTCTCTCTGAATTGGTTAAGGACACTCAGAAAAGTTGAAGCTGAAACATCATCCACCAGCTGACCTGTTTTGGCATCAGATCTGCCAAGGTTTCTCTCTCCATAGCACTCACTGAGTGATGAAGGTCTGCATGTCTAGTAATAAAAGGAATCTGGGTCATTAACTTGGATTGTAGAAATAGTGCAGTCCTTTATTTCTTGTCCTATTTTCTTTTATGAGAACACAATTTTAAACCATCATACCAGTAGAGATTCCATTACAGAGTAAGCATGCTTAAAGAGGGCTATTGTATCAGAAGTGTGGTGTTTTATCTTAAGGTCATAGTTGGTGGTTAGAGTAATCCCTGGCCAATGCAAACTTTTGAAAACAAACTATAATTATCTTTGAGGTTTACCGTCTCTGTGATGCAGAGCAAATCTCTGAGATTTGGGGGAATTCCTCCTCAATTTGGATACCATTTATATAGATTATTTCACTTGTTGGTCAAATATACACTGAATTTCTATGAGTCCAGCCCACAAATGTAAATGTCTCTATCACCCACACTGCCTCTATCATAGAGGACTTGATAATGTTGAAGAGGTATAGACAGTGAGTGACAACTAAAATAAAAAGTAAGATATAAACAGGATAGTGTATGAACACAAATGAAGGTAACTCTTGCCTTAGAAGTTCAGAAAAGATTTCTCAGACATTGAAGACATTTATATGGGGATTTTGAAAGAAGGATAAAGAAAAAAGGGATAAGAAATAAAAATAAAAGCATTCTTTGCAAAGGGTGTAGTAAGTATATTGAGTGTTTTAGGTTTACCGTTTTGTGACAGATAATAAGAGAATGGTACAAAGATTTACCTACTGAGTTTCACTGAGACATTCTGGAAAAGGCCTTTTTACCTTTGTTAATCACAAATTAACATCTCTTGCAAGAAAAGGCTCCTCTTTTGCAAATACTCTGCAGCACAAAATTTACTCAATTTCTCATACAGCTCATATGGGTTGGGGGGAGAAAAAGTATGTTAAAAGTCACATTCCTCACCGTGGTCCAGAATTGCTCTTCCTTGACCCTTGTGCCTCCCAATAATGACTAGAATCACAAGAAAACCTCTTCATAGTGAATGGCTACTCTTCAATAAGTCCATCTTCCTCCAGCTTAAAGACCATTGTTGCAGGGAGCCATAGAGGTCTTGACTAACACCTGTAATGAACCCCTTGGGTTGGCAGAGGTTGTTGAGGCAGTCTTCCCTACTTACAGAGAGCAATGACATTGTAAATGTAAATTAACATTTTATTGCATTTGGTTCATTTTTATTATACTTACTATGTCAAGTAGTGCCCTAGATATTTTCATATATTATCTGATTTCCATGCTCTATTTGTACCAACCCAGTATATTTAGGTATTATGTTGATCTTATACCTTTGTGATTTATTAAGAACTATACTTTATATGTTTAATAGAATAGAATCAATTTGTTGTTGGGTACTTTTTGACTTTACAGTAGTACTGCAAGCTACTTGAGGGCAAACACTTCATCTTCTATTACTTATAATGTATAATCAGGCACATAGTAAGTCTGCTGACTTAAAAGTTTTCAACATGAATTTTTTTTTAATTGAAGAGTTATTAACATATATTATATTAGTTTCAGGTTAAATATAATGATTTGATATCTATATATATCATGAAATGGTCACCACAATAAGTCTAGTTACAATCTATCACCATACAAAGTTACTACAATAGTATTGGCCATATTCCTTATGCTGTGCATTGTATCTCTATAACTGATTTTATTACTGGAAGACTGTACCTCTTAATCCCCTTCACCTGTTTTGCCCATCCTCATCTCCCCTCTCTTCTGGCAATCATCAGTTTTTTATCTATATCCATGAGTCTGTTTCTGTTTTATTTCTTTTGTTTTTCAGATTCTACATATAATTGAAACCATACTGTGTCCTTCTCTTTCTGAATTACTTCACTTAACATAATACCCTCTAGTTCCTATCCATGTTGTGAATGGCAAGATCTCATTCTTTTTTTATGGTTGAGTAATGTATATTCCTGTGTGTGTGTATATGTTTGTGTGTGTGTAAGAGAGAGAAATATCTTCTTTATCCATTAACCTAGTTATGAACACGATTTTCTTCCCTATCTTGACTATTAATAACATCACAATGAACATAGGGGTGCATATATCTTTTTAAAATTCATGTTTTCTGGTGCTTAGGTGGCTCAGTCAGCAAGCGTCTGCCTTCAGCTCAGGTTCTGATCCTGGGATCAAGCTCAGCATTGGGCTCTTTGCTCAACAGGGAGCCTGCTTCTCCCTCCTGCTGCTGCTCCCCTGGTTATGCTCTCTCACTCCCCACTCTCTCTCAGGTAAATAAAAAAAAATCTTAAAAATTCATGTTTTCATTTTCTTCAGATAAATATCTGGAAGTGAAATTGCTGGATCACATGGTAGTTCTATTTTTAACTTCTTTGTGGGACCTTTGTACTGTTTTCCACAGTGGCTGCAATAATGTACTTTCCCACCAACAGTGTAGAAGGGTTTCTTTTTCTTTACTTCCTCTCCAATAATTGTTATTTCTGGTCCTTTTGATAATAACCATTCTGACAGGTGTCTAGCTGATACCTCATTGGGGTTTTGATTTGCATTTCCCTGATGATTAGTGATGTTGAGCACTTACATGCCTATTAGCCATCTGTATGTCTTCATTGGAAAAAAATGATTATTCAGGTCCTTCTGCCCATTTTTAATCAGATTATTTTTTGTTTGAGTTGTGTGAATTCTTTATGTATTTTGGATGTTAACCCCTTATTGGGTATATCATTTGTGAATACCTTCTTCCATTCGGTAGTTTGCCTTGTTATTTTGTTAATGATTTTCATTTTCCTGCAAAAGCTTCTTAGTTTGATGTAGTCTATTTATTTTTGCTTTTGTTGCTCTTGCCTGAGGAGATAGATCCCCAAAATACCACTAAGACTCATGTCAAAGAGCTTACTGCCTATGTTTTCTTCTCTGAGTTTTATGGTTTCAGGTCTTACATTTAGGTATTTAATCTATCCTGAGTTTATTTTTGTACATGGGGTAAGAAAGTGGTCCAGTTTTATTATTTTACATATAGCTGTCCAGTTTTCCCAGAACCATTCATTGAAGAGACTATCTTTTCTTCATTGTATATTCTTGTTTTCCTTGTCATAGGTTAATTGACCATGTAAGTGTGGTTTATACTTTGACTTCTCTTCTGTTCTATTGATCTGTATCTGTTTTTGTGCTATACCATTGGTTACCATAGCTTTGTGGCATAGTATGAAATCTGAGAGTGTGATACCTCCATCCAGATCTTTCTCAAGATTGCTTTGGCTTTTTAGAATCTTTGTGCTTCCAGGAAAATTAGAATTATTTGTTTTAGTTCTGTGAAAATGGTATATTGATAAATATTTCATTGAACCTGTAGATTGCTTTGAGTAGTATGGACATTTTAACATATCAGGTTTTCCAATCTATGAGCATGTTATATCTTTCCAATTTTTGGCATCATCTTCAACTTTTTTCCCTCAATGTCCTACTGTTTTCAGACTACAGGTCTATTACCTTCTTAGTTAAATTTATTCCTAGATATTTTATTCTTTTTAATGCAATTATAAATGACATTTTCTTAATCTCTTTTCCCAATAGTTCATTTTTAGTGTATAGAAATGATATATAGTCTATGCAAAAGATTTCAACATATTGATTCTGTATCCTACAAATTTACTGAAATTTTTTATTAGTTCTAATGGTTTTTTAGTAGAGGCTTTAGGGCTTTCTTTATACAATATCATGTCTTCTGCAAATAGTGGCAGTTTTACTTCTTCCTTACCAATTTGGATGCCTTTTATTTCTTTTTGTTGTCTGATTGCTGTGGCTAGGACTTCCAATACTATGTTGAATGAAAGTGGGGAGAATAATGAGTATCCTTGTCTTGTTCTTGATTTCAGAGGAAAAGCCTTCAGCTTTTTATTGTTGGGTATGATGTTAGTTGTGGGTTTGCCATGTACAGCCTTTATTATGTTGTGGTACGTTCCCTCTGTACTCACTTGGGAGTTTTTATTATAAATGGATGTTGGATTTTGTCAAATGCTTTTTCTGCATCTATTCAAATGATCATTTTTATCCTTTGTTTTGTTAATATGGTGTCTCACATTGATTGATTTGTGGATATTGAAGTTCCCTTGGATCCCTGGAATAAATATTTCTTGATCATGGTGTATGATCCCTTTAATGTATTATTAAATTTAGTTTGCTAATATTTTGTTGAGGATTTTTGAATCTATGTTCATCAGGAATATTGGTCTTTAATTTTCTTTGTTTGTAGTGTCCTTGTCTATTTTTGATATCAGAGTAATACTGATCTCATAGAATAAAGTGTGGAAAATATTCATTACTTTTCAATTTCTTGGAATAGTTTCAGAAGGCTAGATATATACTCTTTTTTAAATGTTTGGTAGAGTTCACCTGTGAAGCCATCTGGACCTAGACTTTTGTTTGTTGGAAATTTTTGGTTACTGATTCAATTTAATTACTATTGATTGGTCTGTTCATATTTTTATTTATTTCTAATTTATTTCTATTTTCTATTTTTTCTACTCTGTTTTATTTATTTCCTCTGATCTTTATTATTTTCTTTCTTCCCCTAGCTTTGGGTTTTGTATTTCCTTCTTTTTCTACTTCTTATAAGTAGAAAGATAGATTTTTTTTTGAGATTTTATTTTTGTTTCTTGAGCTTGGTTGGTTATAAACTTCTCTCTGAGAAAAGAGAAGTTGCTGCATCCCATAGATTTTGGAATGTTGTGTTTTCATTTTAATCTGTTTCAAGGTATTTTTTAATTTACTTTTTTATTTAATTGACAGTGGTTGTTTAGTAGCATGTCCTTTAGTCTCCGTGTGTTTGTATTGTTTCTAGTTTTCTTCTTGCAATTGGTTTCTAGTTTCATACCATTGTGATAAGAAGAGGTGCTTGATATAATTTTAATCTCCTTAAATTTATTGAGAATTTTTGTGGCCTAACACATGATCTGTCTTGGAGAATTTTCCATGTATACTTGAGAAGGAGGTATACTCTTTTGATTTTGGATGGAATGTTCTGTATATATCTATTTAGTCCATCAGGTCTAACATATCATTTTCAGACCAATGTTTTGGGATGCCTGGGTGGCTCAGTTGGTTAAGCATCTGCCTTCAGCTCAAGTCATGATTCCAGGTTCCTAGGATCAAGTCCCACATTGGGCTCTCTGCTCAGTGGAAGCCTGCTTCTCCCTCTCCCTCTGCGGCTCCACCTGCTTGTGTTCTCTCTCTCTCTCTCTCTTTCAAATAAATAAATTTAAGTATTTTTTAAAAGACCAATGTTTCTTTATTAATTTTCTGTCTATCCTCTGAGGTAACTGAGATGCAGAAGTTCCCTATTGTTGTATTACTGTCAATTTCTTCCTTTGTGCCTGTTAATATTTGTTTTATATACTTAGGTGTTCCTATGTTGGGTGCATAAATATTTGCAAGTGTTAAATCTTCTGGTTGAATTGATCCCTTTATCATTCTGTAATGCCCTTCTTTCTCCATTTTACAGCCTGTTTTAAAGTCTATTTTGTTTGATATAAGAGTGTTATTCCAGCTTTGTTTTTATTTCTTTTAGCATAGAATATCTTTCCATCCTTTCACTTTCAGTCTATGTCTTATATAAAGCAGGTCTCTTGTAGGTAATATATAAATAAGTTTTTTCTTTATCCATTCATCGACCCTACATCTTTTGATTGGAACAGTTAATCCATTTACATGTACTGATTTACATTTACTGATAGGTGTGTATTTATTGTCATTTTGTTAATTGTTCTCTGATTGTTTTTGTAGTTCTTCTCTGTCTTCTCTTGCTTTCTTTGTGACTGATGAGTTGGATTTCTTTCTCGTTTTTTTTTTGTGTGTATCTAATACAGGTTTTTGGTTTGTGGTTACTATGAGGTTCATATATGACAACCCATGTATATAACAATTTATTTTAAGTTCGTAGCCACTTAAGTTTGAATGCATTCTAAAAGTACTACATTTTTACTTCCCTCCACCCCCAAGTTTTACATTTTTGAGGTCATATTTTATCTTTTTATTTTGTGTAACTTTTGACTAATTATTGTAGATATAGTTGATTTTACTATTATCTTTTAACCTTCACACTGGCTTTGTAAGCGGTTGATCCACACTAGCTTTATTATGTTTGCCTTTACCAGTGAATTTTTTTTTCTTTCATGTATTTTTTTGACTTTTAGTTATAGCCGTTTCTTTTCCATTTAAAGAAATTCCTTTAATAAATGCCTTTTTAAAGAGCAGTTTAGTGGTAATGAATTCCTTTTGCTTCCGCTTGTCTGGGAAACTATTATCCCTTTATTTCAGAATGATAACCTTGCCAGGTGGAGTATTCTTGGTTGTAAATTTGTCCTTTCAGCATTGCCTCCTGGCGTGGAAAGTTTCTGCTGAAAACTTAATGTCATATTATATGTAATTATATATTATATGTAATGTCAATTATATGTAATTAATTACTTTTCTTTTGCTGCTCTTATGAGTCTCTCTTTAACTTTATTTTCTGAAATTCTAATTGTCATATATCTTGGCATGGATCTCTTTCAATCCATCTTTTTTGGGATCCTCTGTACTCTCTGGACTATAGATATAGATATCTTTTTCTTTCTTCAGGTTAGGGAAATTTTTAGCTATTATTTTTTCAAACAAATGTTCTCATCCTTTCTTTCTCCCTACTCTTTCTGGGACTTCTATAATGTGGATGTTAGTATGGTTGATATTTTCCAGAGCTCTCTTAAAATACCCTCATTATTTTAAATTCTTTCTTCTTTAAATTCTTTTTTTCTTTTTCTCTTCAGTTTGAGTGATTTCCACTATGCTGTCTTTCAAATTGTTGATCCATTCTTCTGCATTCTCTAAAATGTTATTGATTTCCCCAGTATAGTTTTCATTTTTGTTACTGTATTCTTAAGCTCTGATTGGTACTTTTTTAATATTTCCTGTCTCTTTGTTGAGGGTCTCACTGTGTTTATTTGTTCTCCTAAGTTTGGTAAGCATCTTTATGACCATTGCTTTGAACTCTCTTTCAGGTAGGTTGCTTGTTTCCCTTTCATTTAACTCTTTTTCTGAGATTTTCTCTTGTCCTTTGATTTGTGATATATTCCTCTGTCTCCTGATTTTGCCTAACTCTTTGTGTTTATTTCTTTGCATTAAGTAGTTCAGCTATATTTCCCTGTTTTAAAGGAATATTCTTATGTAGGAGATGTCCTGTGGGGCCCAGAAACAAAATCCTTCCTTGCCACTAGAGCCAGGTACTCCACAGGTGTCCCCTGTGTGGGCTGTGTGTGCCCTCCTGTTGTAGCAGGGCTATGACTACTGCAAGTACACTGGTGGGTCTGGTTGACTTCTGATGCAGCTGGCTACAAGGCCTGGCTGCAACTGCTTGCTGATCTGATCCCTGGCTTGGCTGGCTATGAGGTCTGGCTATGACTGTTGTGGACATGGTGGTGGGTGGGTTTATTGTCTTGTCAGTTGGGAGACCCAGACAAGGCACAAAGTTATGTGGAGCTCTCAGCAGGGCATGCCTCTTGACCTTAGTAGTCTAGCAGGAGGATTCTAAAATGGTGCCTGCCATCACTTGGATCAGAATGCAGACAGCGATAGCAAAAATGGCTTCTACTAGTGTCTCAGTCCCCAGAGAGAGGGCCCCTTTACTTCAGGCCTCTCTGGGGGGTGCTCTAAGACTAGTAAGTGGGACTCCTTTGCCTATAGCCTATGCAGTTTTGTTATGGTGTTTTATATTGCTTTCCAGGTCAAGAGACTATGCATGTAAGCCCTTTTAGAGTGAGTTTTCCTTTCCCTACAGATGTATAGTTTTCCTGGTCATATTCTCTGTTGGTTTCCAAAAGCAGGCATTGGTGGGCTTGTCTTTTCTGTGTAGAATCTAAGGGTTGGGGTGCTTGATGCAGAACTCAAATCTTTCACTCCTAAGGGAAAAGTCCCATACCTTTGAGATCACTCTTAACTGTGGAATGCCACATATAAGGTCACAGGTTTCTCCTGCATTGAAGGGAAAGAAATTATACAAGAGTGTGTACACTGAAGATTGCCTGCCACACCGAGGGTGAGATCCAGAATGATGCTTATATCCAGCTAGCAAGAAGATGTCTCTCACTGTCAATCATCTGAGCTTGATTAATGATTAATAGGATAATAGTTATGCTAATACTTATGAAGACGTAGGTGACAGAAGAAATAAAAAGGATATCCATGCTTGGGTAGATGAGTCAAAATGTTTGTGTATGGGGTCTGGACTCGGGCTTCAGAGTGATTAAACTAGGGGTAAGAGAAGTCCTTATTGATGAACATATAGAAACATCACTCAAATCTGAAAATAACATTTATTTTTCAGGGTATCTATTACATTACAGGTCAGAATCACATATTAAAAAAATAAAAGATCTTGGGATGCATGGGTGGCTCAGTTGGCTAAGTATCCTAGGGTCCTGGGATTGAGCCCCTATCAGTTTCTCTGCTGGGCGGAGTGTCTGTCTCTCCTCCCTCTGCCTGCTTCTCTCTTTCTCTCTCTGTCAAATAAATAAATACAAATCTTTAAAAAAGTAAAAAGATCTTGTTACTTGATTATAAACCAAACCAGTAAGATACAAATTAATAGAAATAAATGAAAATCCATGTATATGTGTTTTACATGTTCCCTGATTCTTGTCATTAACCCTAATTCCAGCCCCTGTGAAAAAGTATTAATAAAAAAAGAGATTAATCTTTGGACAAACAAGTGGTACCAAATATATGAACAGCATTATATGGCATCTGATAAATAGAATTATAGTGACCAGATAAATGGTGATAAGAATCCCTCTAATACCTGTTCTGATCATACTCCCTCTGGAATCCTCTAGTGGGAACAGTGCCAAGACACTACATTTCATGAGGAACAAACTAAGCTATCTTCCATTGGAGATAGAATAAAAATAGGTGCTATTAGTGGAAACTGACATGAGAACTTTGTCAAAAACACCTAAGATAAGTTAGGTTATATTGTGTGGAAATTACAGATGATTTAAAATATCTGAAAGCTGTTGTGGAAAAAGAGGATGGTTTATTTAGGGTAGGACTAGTGGGGACCAATCAGGTAGGCTACCTTTTAGGTGCGAGTATTTTTCCAGGCATGTTCAGAGAAGTTGTTGGAGCCTGGTGAAAGAGAACTCACTCACATTCAGAGGAAGGTGTTCTTTTTAACGTCAAGGTTTTTTGATTTCATGAGAATGGATGAAGGGTGATGCTATAAAAGCATATGAATGAAGCTTGGATTCTCAATGAAAGAACAAAAGAAAATGAAGAACCTGCTAGAAGAAAAAGAAATATAGTCCTAAAAGCACAGAGAATATGGCTAAGTGGCAGAGAGACTTCAAGACCAAGTCATAGCCAAAAAGCAGTTCAGAGAGCAAACACTGACTCAGGGAAAGTGTTGCCAGGCGGAGGATGGTTTTATGCACAGAATCCACAAAGGTACAAATGGTGCTTGGATTATCACCTTTAAGAAAAGTATCTCTAAATAAGAAATGGAGAGTGGATTTTTCTTTACCAGGGCCCAGATAAGCTGAGAAAAAGAGCCCTTAGATGTGCAATAGAGAAATTAGAAGAGAAATAAGACTTAACAATGATTATAAAAGTTAGACTTGTGGGTACTTATAACTCATAATTTGTGTACAGTTTGTCCAATAATTTTTTCCTAAATTGTAACAGTATAGCCTGTTCATGTTAAAGAACACATTTTTCAGAAATGGTCACTGAGGAATGAGCAACAGGGTTCTGTCCAGTGGTTTTAAAGGAGAGTTCACTGGTCATAAGTCTAGTGGGAATGGGAGAAAACCTACTAGAGGATTTTCTATTTGGTAGTTTCTCCTGGAGGGACTTTTCCATGATTTACTGGAAGCACAGGACAGTAGCTAACTTTATTCATGTGCTAAAATAAAGGATAGTATCTTCCTATGTTTTATTTATTTAATCTGGATTATATGCCTTTTCAGTATGCCCCCATAGCACCTGTACTTCCATGTATAATGGCTTATCACACTGGCTTGTTAACTCATCTACCTCTTTCTCTCTCCTGAGAGCTCCTTGAAGGCAAGAATCATGTCATTTTATTTCTAGTGCTAGAACTTGCCATATATTTAATGGGCATTAAATATTTTCTAAATAGATATCATCAGCACATTAGAGTTATGTAAATACGGCTCTTTGAAGTCATGATGCTCCTATTAGAATACATAATAAAGAGACATTTGAACTCTGATCAGAAAGCACGTTATAAACATGGTTAGAGACATAGTAGCCTAAAAACAAGTTGGAATTTGCATCTAGAGTTAAACATGAGTTTAAAAAAAATCTCTAAAAAATTTGTAAAAATATTTTTAAAGATTTAATTAATTAATTAATTAATTAATTAGATAGACAGAGATTACAAGTAGTCAGGTAGGCAGGCAGGGAGAGTGGAGGAAGCAGGCTTCCCGCTGAGCCGAGAGCCTAATGTGGGGCTCGATCCCAGGACCCTGAGACCATGACCTGAGCCGAAGGCAGAGGCTTTAACCCACTGAGCCACCCAAGCGCCCCCAAATTTTTAAAAATTAATAAAGAACTCATTAATCTGTTCAGCATATATTTCATACTTTATTGGATCCAGTGGTCTATGATTCACAGGACAATATCCCTCTCCAGGATGTGCTCCCAGTCCAGAAGGAGAGGTAAATATGCAAGCTGATAATTCCAAAGCAGTGAGTAAAATACTTATATAGATTCGTAGTGTTATTTGAATACAGAGGAAGAAACAGCTAGTTAAGCCTTTATAGAGTTGTTGATAAACATCACATAATTTGTGAAAAGGGAGGAAGAGCATTTCATGTGAAGACAACATGCAAAAGAATAGAGGCACTAAAGATCTTGGGGCACTTGACAATAAGAACTAATATATTAATTACTTAGGAGACCACAGGGTCCATATAGAAGATGGGGGTGTTGAACAGTGGTAAGGACAGGTCGGCATTGTGAGGTGGGTTTTGTGCCATTCTAAGGCATGTGGGTCAGGGTAGGGAAGAAAGAAGCTATGGCAGTCTGGGAAACAACAAAGATTTTTTAATTAACAAGTTACTGAAGTAAAATTATTGCAGAAAAACATGAACATATATAATGCATATAATTTGATGAGTTTGGATATATGCCTATACCTATGAAACTATTACCACAATCAAGATAATAAAGCCATTCATTATCTCTAAGTTTCCACAACCCCCTTTGATTTTTATTTTGATTTTGTTTTGTGATTAAGAACAGTTAATATGAGATCTATCTTCTTAACAATTTTTTTAAAGATTTTATTATTTATTTATTTGACAGATATGTAGCAAGAGAGGGAACACAAGCAGGGGGAATGGGAGAGGGAGAAGCAGGCTTCCCATGGAGCAGGGAGCCCAATGTCGGGCTCGATCCCAGGACCCTGGGATCATGACCTGACCAGAAGGCAGACATTTAATGACTGAGCCACCCAGGCACACCTTAACAAATGTTTTAACTGAACTATACAGTATTGTTAACTATAGATACTGTATACAGCATATCTCTAGTATTTATTCATCTTGCATAACCAGAACTATTAGCCATTGGACAATACCTCCCCATTTCCTTCTCCTCCTAGCCCCTGACAACCATGATTCTACCCTCTGTTTCTATGAATTTGACTATTTTAGCTCCTTTATATAAATGGAATTATGCTGTATTTGTCTTTCTCTGATTAGATTATTTCACTGAGCAATGCCCTCTAGTTTCATTGAGTTGCATATGGCAGGATTTCCTTCTTTTTAAAAGCTGAGTAATATTCTATTATATATAGATACCATATTTTCTTTATCCATTCATCCACTGATGAACATTTAGGTCATTGTCTTAATATTGGCTATTGTGAATAATGCTGCAATGAATATGGCAATACAGGAGGAAAATATTGCCAAGTCATATATTTGATAAGGGGTTATTATCCAAAATATATAAGAAACTCCTGTGACTCAATAGCAATAAAAATAAATGACCTGAATTTCTGAATGGGCAAAATATTTGAACATTCTTCCAGGGAAGACATACAAATGGTCAAGAGGAATATGAAATTCAACATCACTGGTTACTGGGGAAATGCAAATCAAAACCATAATGAGGTATCACCTCCCACCTGCTAGGATAGCTCTTATCAAACAAACAACCCCCCCCCCAAAAAAAACAACAAAAGATAACAAGTGTTGGCCAGGATGTGTAGAAATTGGAACCCTAGTACATCATTGGTGAGGATGTAAACTGGTGCAGCTATTATGTAAAATAGTACAGAGGCTCCTCAAAAAATTTAAAATAGAACTACCATATAATCCAGCAATCCCACTTCTGCCTAAACATCCAAAGTAACTGAAATCAGAATTTTGAAGAGATAACAAAGACCCTTTTAACTAAAGTATGGTCACGGCTGCTCCTAAAGGCCTTTAAAAATATGTATTTATATTCCTCAGATAATTAGGTAAAAATTTTCTGCTCTTGCTATAGAACTTATTAGGCTAATTTGGCTGACAGAGCTAGAGGATGGGATGACACTCTGAGAAAATTGTGGAAATAATTACTTTTTTATGTTCCTCTGCTCTTGCTCCCAACAAAGGAAGAGTGAATGCCGAAGAGTTCAAACCTCTCCAGCACTACCACATCAGACATTGGAAACTGTGAAGTTCTTCCCTTCTACCTTTTGATAAATTTATCGATAAATATTGATTTTTGAGCAGCCATATGGTAGGCCTTTGACTTGGATTATCTCATTTAATTTTCATTCTGTAAAGTGGATTCTATTGTTTGAATCTCCCTTAGGACTTTAAGAGATGGCAATGCCAGAGAAGACAAACAGATCACAGAGACATAGCCCAGGAGCCAAGGACCAGAACTCAAAATGTAGGAGACAAAGAATAACTGAATCCAAGGAGTTTCAGGGAAAGAAAAGTTTCAGGATTTTAAGACCCGTAGAAAGGGGGCATGCTTCTGGCTCCAGGGGAGTGCAAAGGAAAAGAGTTCTTGGTATCTGTCTGGATTATTCACAAGTGTATGTGACTGGCTTTGCTTTTTTGTCCCAACTGGGGCATTGTATGAAATAGCATAAGGTGTAGGTAGGTTTAATTTAAAAGAATGGAATGGATATATTTAAATCATAGGTAAAGCTAATGGTTTTTAAATTTTCACGGATTTACAATTTTCATTTTAGAAGGGGAAATTGAAGCCTGACGTATAAAGCTCTAGTAATTAATTATATGGATCTGTGAGCAGAAGCTTGAGGGGGCTTGAGAAGTTTGGAGGAAGACACAGCA
>ML110824.1:83445-98916 GCA_003697995.1 Taxidea taxus jeffersonii
ATTTTGGCAGTCAGCAAATGGTACCTTACATGAGTAAATCTTGCTTGTCTACCACAGGGGTCCACAAACTAGGCCTATGGGCCAAATCCAACACATGGGTAAAGGCATGTGCGTAAGATCTAGTTAAGAATGATTTTTATATTTTTAAAGGGTTGTAAGATACACACAAACAGACGTACACACACACATGTACACACACACACACACACAACTATGAGACAGAGGCTGTATGTTGCCTATAAAATCTAAAATACTTACTATCTGACATTTACAGAAGAAGTCTGCTGTACCCTGGTCTGAAGACAGACCCCTGTATTGATTGCGTGGTTTGTGTCTCAGCTTCACATAGCCTGACTAGATAGAGGTCTCTCCCCTCTCAGGCTTGTCAGCCTTGTGTGCTCTCAGTATTGCTCTCTGGTCTTGGTCCACACCTGTAAAGCAAGTCAGCAAACTCCATTTTGACCCTTAATGGATTGTGACATGAAAACCATGTGGGCAAATGAGCCCTTTTCAGGTGTCTCTAGGGAATTAAACAACCCATGGAGACCAGATCATCATCCTTTCATGTTGTGAGGTGGCACCCTGCCAAGGCCTTTAGAAGTTTTAATTGCTGATGCCTTTTCCTAGAGGTAAACAGTGGTTGGCACTGTCAATCTGTCTTCTTTCAGGAGCACTAAAATCATGAAGAATTCATGGGAAGCTGCTATAAATGTCATATATTTTTGAAAGAAAGCTTTTTAATCAATTTTAAAAAATAATGTTTTCAAATCAAAACTTATATGATTTACATGTCTTCCTTTATTGATCTCAAGAACACTATTATTGATGCTTAATTACTTTAGTTTTGATGTGCTAGAGTCTACAATGAAAATATCAATAGTTCAGAAACTGTAGGTAACTCAAAAACTTCAGTTTCTCATTTTACCGTTATTGTAACAATAATGATGACAATAATAGTGTTATCACCTTACATGTCTATGAAAATTTATAGCTTTTCATGCATCCTCATATTTACATTTAATCTCTTTCACATAGTTACCCTATGAGTTGTGAATGGCACAGCTGATACTAAGTTTATTTCTTCACTAAAGGAAACTATACTTACGAAGATTAAGTAAATAATTTAAGGTGATCAAGCCAGAAAATAAAAGAACAAGGATAAAAATATAATTATTTGGACTTCTGGTCTGTGATTCTTCTCCTATACCAATGTGAATACTTGCATAATACAATGAAGAATTTTAATGTTTAAAAAATGTAATTATAGAATTGAGATGATTAAAAATGCAAAGTGATTAAAAATAATTTAAAAAACATTTTAACTGATAGCTATTATTGTTAATGATCATTTTCCTGCCTTTGGGCAAATTCTATAAGTCTAAAAGATAAGATATAGATACTAAAAATATTATGTGTAGATCAATTTCAGTTATTTATGCCTGGTAAATATTTTCTTTCTTCCAATCCTTCAAAAGATAGAAAAACAACTGCTTTATTACTTCCTCAGCTAGATTCCTCATAGTTATTTTTTTCACAATCACCCAAGGCTATGATCATGGATGAAGAGATCCCTTTCCAGTAAACTTCAAAAACAATGTTCAAATCCTGTCCAATTCCTTTGGAATTTGTTTTCAAGCCAACTGCTCTGTTACTTACTTAATGGAAAAAAGCAAATGCATCATAGTCAAAATGTATCAGGATCAACTCAAAAATCAAACTCAAAAATTAACCCAAAATTTAAATCTGAAAAAAAAAAATTGTCGCATTATTTGAAAGATTGTTTACAGTTAATTAAAAACAAATTCAGGGGACATCTGGGTGGCTCAGTCTGTTTAGCATTTGCCTTTGGCTCAGGTCATTATCCCAGGGTCCTGCGACTGAATAGCACATCAGCTCCTTGCTCAGCCTGCAGCCTGCCTTTCCTTTTGACTGCTGTTCTCCCTGCTTGTGCGCGCGCTCTCTCTCTCTTTGACAAATAAATAACATCTTAAAAAATATATAAAGATAAAATTTATTTTCCATAAAACAGTTTAGTAATAATTGGTATTTAACAAAAGATATATTTTAAAGGTGAAAAAAAGAAAAGTGATACTTTAATATATCTCAGATTAGTAGTAAAACTGTTAACTGAAAGGTTATAAAATAAAACATCATATTTCATTTGTAGGTTAAAACAAAAGAAAAGATGGCCTGGGAACACACAAAAGAAAGGGCAAAACATTTATTAGCAATAATCGCACCTCGGATAAACCTCATTGGCTACGATACTGCCACTGCACAAAGCTAGGACAAAACATTTATAAGTGAGGCATTTTATATGGTACTAACTTCAGACAAAAGAATAAACTCCATCACTGAAGAATATATACTGGCATACACATCTAGGAATATGCTCAAATTGGTGAGTTTTAAGGAAAACAAAGCTCCTATCTAAGCCTATCTTGCTCTGTTCCATGAACCATTCTTTTTAAATAAATTGATGGTTACTTTTCCAAAAACAAAATAATTCTCAATGTATAAAATTAGGAAACAGGAAAAAGGAAGACAACAACTATTATCTATAACATTAACTATTATCTATTAACATTAATTCTCTTATTAATTTATTTTTTTAGTCATTTTGTTTATAATATACTGGGATGATAGAACTACAAGTGAATTTTTTTTAGCCAAATAAGAATTACTTGACTCAAACTACAATAATCCAACTTCTTCAGATTCTTTTAATTCAGTGATTCAAAGACAGGAAAAAAAAAATTGAGTCACTTAATGGTAAGCAGATGAGGCTGGCGATTAGTTTCCACTGCCTGGATCCCCATAGTGCCTCTTCTGAGTATAATTCCTTAGCTCCCTTTCTTCTCCCCTTCCTCTTCCTCTTTTTCCTCCTTCTACTTCTCCATGTCCTCCTTCTCCTTGTCCACCATATCATTTGGGTTAAAGTAACTAACCTTTGTTTCTGTTGGTTGGAACCAAACAACCACAACTCATGCATATACTGTTTTGTATCCTGTATTTGTTGTTGTTATATAATTTTATTACATAGTATTTAAAATGTCGAATGCCTTAAAATTTTCCATCACATGGATGTTTCAAAAATTTTTTAACCAGACTCTAGTGTTAGATATTAAATAACCCATCAGGGAATATCTTTGTATATAGATCCATGTCCATATGTCTAGTTATTTTCTAAGGTTACAACCTGAGGTAAAATTGCTGGATTGAACATCATGGGCTTGTTAAGAATCTTGCTCTTAAAAAAAAACATTAAGTACACTTTAACTAAGATTATATTTGAATATATTTCTCATGTTCTTACATTATTATGACGTACAACTCCCTTGCTAACTCAATATGGAAAAAATTATATCCTTTCACTTGATTTCATATATTTCCTTCATTCCAAATGGACACTTTCTTTTTGCCCTTCCGATTGAGTCTGAAGTATAGCCTGAAAAGAAATATAACACTTTCCCTCCAATTGCAGTGTGATACAGTGGTTTATAAATCAGTTAGCTTATAAAAGTTTTAAAGTGCAGTATGAGTGTCACATTTTAAATTGGTTTAGGCATGCATTTATCTAGATTTGAAAATCTTACTATATAAACACTTTGTTTCATCTTTTTATTCATGTAATGAAAATGCTTATATTCACTTCCCACATCCCTCAAAAGGGCTTAGTTAGGTTCAGTGAAAAAAAAAAATTGCTTTGCATTCTTTGCAGAAATGTGGTATTACTTTAACCAACTTGCTGTAGGAATTACTTCTACAATTTAGAGGACTTGACCTCACATACAAATTTACAAATATAACAGAGTCATATTAAGGTATGACTCAGAAACTCAAAGACATGTTTTCTATGTCCTGTGTGTTTTGTTTCTGGTTTTCATCTTAAGAAAAAAAAATAGTACAATTAAGATATCTACTTAAAGGCATATGTCATTGAGGCATTTGTTAGACTATGGTTAGTCAACATTACATAGCAGAGAATAATTTTATATATAGTCATCCTGAATTCAGCCAGTACAGTTACCAAATTTAATTTGCTAAATAACTAGTGGGCACAAAGAAAGTCCATTCACAAAATGAATTAGAGGATAGGAAATAAATCTATTTTTATATTGATATTCTTAAATGGTGATCATGGTCACATATAAAACAGAAAGGGGACTTATAAAAATCTAGAGAAAAATTTGAATAAATTGAGATTATGTGAAAGACAACTTAGGTGCAAATGCATACCTAAATTCATATCCACATGGCTTACTTGCTTATAAAATCAACCAGACAACATTATTTGGGCACTGTGATTTAGACTCCAAGTTGTAAAGATAGAGCAAACTAAATCCCTCCTATCTAAATTTATACTTTGCTGTGGGGCTTGGTTCAGGCAGTTCTCTTGTCAGGAATCCTCCTATTTTCTTAAACCTCAGCTCACTTCCCCCTTAATTATTATTCTTGTGTTGTAGTTCTAGTGACCGGACTTCTGTCTCATAACTCAAGAAAATATATCTAAAGTCTTGTTCTATACCTTTCTATGCCCAGGGCCTACTAGATGTGCAGCAGTCTTTGTCCCAGAGATGCATGTTGCTCTACCTCAACCTGATGACTAGTCTTCTCCTGCATGCTAGCTACAAATTCAGTGCTCTGCCCTCCTATCTGAAAGGTCTTCTAAGAAGAGTATTGCCAGCTAAAGTTTCCATTGATGCTTCCTATCCACATGCAAGTCATTCTGCTACTTTAGCTTGAGTTCTTTGTTGTTCACTTTTGCAGGTCAATTTTCAGGATGACCATTGTCTTACAATTTACATGTCAGTTTATATGTAAATTGTACTTTGGACAGATCCAGGGTCTTCCTCTTCCTGGATCGAAGAGGCCTGGTTTAGAGCTGTGTGTCTATTTACTCCATTCAGCAGTAAAGATACACCAAGTAGCCAGCTAAAATGTGGTATGTGCCCCCCCCCCAACAAATTCCCCTCATAAGTTGAGATTCTCTGGCCTAAAAACAACCATCAAAAGAAATGATTTAACTACTCAGTTTAGAAAATTATAGTAATTGTTTCTCTCTACATGGTAATACAATAATTTCAACTTCCTTGAAAATTGCTCATTATAGCAGAAAGGCAGACAGATGGACAGATAGATACAGAGTAATTAAGAATATCGATATCTCTACTTACCATTGGTTTTGTCCATTTCCTGTTCTTCAGTGATGGATCATAAGATGTTTTTGCAATGAATTCTGAACTATTTAGTAATCATCCTAGTACTGACAAAGATCAGAAGTACTGGTCAACATTACTTCAGTTTTCTTTAGTTGTGAGTTATCTTTCTACCTTTATACATAATCTATGCAAATGCAGACATGCATTCAAAATGGTAGAAGACATCTGAAAGTCTGCTTGGAAATATTTTTAATTTTCTATGAAATATAAAGCTGGTAGCATGGTGATTCCCAAGAAATAGAATTTGAGTCAAGATACTTGCATTGTCCCAATATCACTGCTAAGTGGCATTGTGACTTGAGATCATTTGCCTCTGAACCTGAATTTTTCATTTATAAAATGAGAGCATTGACCTGAAAAATGTTAAGTCCAATCTTGACATTCTGTAATCTTTACAAATTTGTTAACATTCTAAAGCGTTATCCCAGGATTTCATAAGTAAAATGTTTTGAGCGATATCAAGAATTTGGGGTACAAAATTGGTATTTTATACATTTTGGGGTTTTTTTGTGTGTGTGTGTTTAATGTACTCTACTTTCCATGAATATAATCCTTGGTGTTGCTGGTGTTGTCCATTATGTAAAAAAGAAATTTTAAATTTAGATTTGACTTTTAAAAACATGCTTTTAATTAGAATTTCACTATGCTACATAATATTTCCAACAGGTATTGTGTAAAATATTAGACTATAACTACTGAATATTCAGACACATATAGTTCAAATCTTAAAAATTCTTGGTGACACTTTGAAAAAAATTATAATGTTTATAAGAAGCAATACAAATTAACATGAATTCTTTGTTCTAAATCCTACAGAGACTCTGATTGTGTTTTTATAATATGTATATAAACTGTATAATAAGCTGATGTCTTTAAGGTAAACAGAAAAACATATGATATCAGTAGCATCTGTACTCCAAAAAAATTTTTTTTCCAGCATTGGCAATGAAATTTCTCTCTTTCATCCACAATCTTTCCTAGGCACTCTTTCTTATGATAGAGTTATGACCACAGATTGCATGCTTAGGACAGGGAAAAAACATCATCATTTAAGAATGCAGTCAAATCCTTTAACTTCGTAAGTGCATCATGTTCTAACCAATCTAGTGAAGTAGGTGGAGGAAAGTTCAGGATAGAATCTACCCTTGACATTCATAATAACACATCCTGAGACTATCACAAATTCCTAAATTTATAAACACTATTATTACAGAGTATGTTTTCTTTCACAGAAACCAGCAAAGTAGAACCGAAAATAAAACAGATAATATTTTTCTCTCCTCTCTTTAAACTGTCCAACTCCTATTTATTCTTCATATCTCAGCTTTTCCAAGGAGAGATTTCCTGTCCAGTACCTAGATTTCAGAGCTCCTTGAAAATCATATTTTATAATTCTCATCCTGCCTTATTACAGATTTTTTGCCTAGTGGCTTTTCCATAGCTGCATGCTCCTTGAATTCAGAGACGGTGTCAGCATGGTGTACTACTCTCTCTCCCATATCCAGTATAGTACTTGTCACAGAGTCACTAAGAAGCTGTGGTTTCTTCCTCTTCTTCTACTTTTTCTTCTTCTTCTTTTTTTTTTTTTTTGGATGAATGAATGACCCAAAGTATGTATCGACTTATCCGGATCCTTGTGAAATTAGCAATAAATAGCAAAAAAAAAAAAAAAAAAAAATAGTAAGTTGAAATGCAAATGCTAGGCAATAGCTAGGTCTATTTCTGATTAATGGACTTAGACGTAAGCATGCCTTATCATGCACTGTTTTCAACATTTGAACCACAAATTTTATAAATTTTGTACAAATATTTTCTTGAGGACACATGCGTAGTTACAAGTGCAATTGTTATATGACAGCATCCACAGCCTATTATACAGTAAGCACATTTGTCTTATGCTCATGAGCAAGTTTTAGCTTTTATCAACCTCAGTTTCTTCATCTGCAGCATGGCTATTATAATGCCTTTCGTGTTTAAGTCACACGTGTTATTCTTGAGAATAGAGTGAATTAATTTGTATGAAAATTTCTTGAGGAGCACTCTACAACTGTATGGTGTTTGCATAAACTGTGATTAGGGCATGGTGCCATAGTTATTTCAAAGAGAGTTGTAGCTACGACGTTGTCTGCTAGAGGAAAGATAAAACAAGCATGTGTTATTTCATAGTTATTTCATTCCAGTTTTCAGCAAACTACTGATGATTGCAATCAATGAATCTACAAAGAGACATTTGCCTCAGAACATGTGATACAGCTTCACCTGGCTTAGAGCCACAGTAAGAAGCAGAATTTGTCACAGGCTTGCATATCCAAATGTTCCGGAGGAAGGAAAATCTTCTTAGAAATACAATAATACTGTTCATATTAAAAATTGTGATGTCTCCCATGGCATCAATTTTAACTGAGCACATTTCTTTCTAAAAATTCTTTGAACATTTATGCAATTAATTCAAATGCAAAAACCAATTAACCGTATATCCTATAATCAAATCAGTTTCAAGCGAGTGCCCCAAATTTCAAGAGGACTTTGAAAGCAATACCAAAGTGAAATGGGACAAATGAAGTATTTAGTACTAGCATAGGAAACTTTCCATTATTTTTTTCAGGCCCAAATATACCACAATATTATGCAACTTACTACATCAGGGTTGCACTAATTATGCTATTTTCATTCACCAGGATGATTTTATGTTGATATGTCTCAAAAGTCAGGGACTTTGGAAAAAGACATCCAGAAGCCTTGATTCCCATTGGTATTAGAGTCAGATAGACTTGTGTTTAAATGCCTCTTAAAACTAGCTGTGGACTCTTAGGTTAATTAATTAAACCCTTTGGCTTAGGGTTGTTTTAAGGAAAATACCAAGCATGGGGTCTGTAAAGTGTTCACTCCACCAGCAGGGCTTTTGTTTATTGTGTGTCCTCTGGGTGAGGAGTTATCTTTGTTTATCTTTGTTATCTGGTCTTGTGAATGCACTTGTGGGCTAGACAGAGGCATCTACCTTAGAGATAAACACATGAGCAATGCCACTGATAATTGTCATAACGATCTCTTCAGAATAGATTGTCTCTCTGATAATATTGTTCTCCTATTGTGGAGTATGACACAGGTACTAAGCCAACTGAATACCAAAAAGACGAGGTTGTGTATATGATTTCAGAAACCCTGAAAATGTCACTTTCCCATGGACAATCATGGGTGTTCTTCCCTATCTCAGCTGTTAATACTTTAAACAGATTCACTGGAGCGCTTTTTCTTTTCCTTGATTATGCAAATAACCTGAGATGAGTCCCTGCAGAAATTTATCAGTATAGATAAAGAATCTTTGAGCAGGTTATGTTAGGAGGATGGGAAGAAAGGCTGAATGGTATAGACATATGGCAGAAAGAGGCCATCTTGCCTAGGTGAGAACTAGTGTGCAGCTAGACTAGACTAGTGTAGGGCTAGACTAGAAGCTGGACTGATAATGACAACTTATCTTTTTGACAAATATCACATTATATCTATTATTAATAGTTCAACAATTTCTTAGCCATATGGCTTCATGAAAGAAGTTAACTTTGTTAGTTTCTTCATCTGTAGGATGGGGATAGTAATGCCTATTTCATAGGTGGTTGTAAGAATTAAATGAGTTAGGGGCATCTGGGTGGCCCAGTGGGTTAGGCCTCTGCCTTCAGCTCAGGTCATGATCTCAGGGTCCTGGGATGGAGCCCTGCATTGGGCTCTCTGCTCAGTGGGAAGCCTGCTTCCCCCTCTCTCTCTGCCTGCCTCTCTGCCTACTTGTGATCTCTCTCTCTGTCAAATAAATAAATAAAATCTTAAGAAAAAAATAATTAAATGAGTTAATTAGTGTAGGATAATTAGAACAATGTCTAGAATATAGTAATTATGTACTTAGCAACTACACATTTTTAAAGTAACACAACCATTTTTTAAAGAAAGTTTAGTTTTCTCAACTGTTAGGTCCTCAGAGTATCTTCATTAAGAATTGTTTCACACCAAAATTGTTGCATAAATAGGTAGTTTTTCTAATATTTAATTTTAGTCCCCAAGACTAATTATTTCTATAACTATTTTAGTAATTTTACACATTTGTTGATGATCGTCTTCATCAATTCATTAAAATGTGTGACATCTTGGAGCTAAAACCTTTATCAGACACTGTCTACTAATTTGCTGATCTTTGTCAGACATAATGCAGTTACCAGAATTCAGCTAGCTATATACACTTTGGTATTTTGAAAGTGAATTTATTTTGGTATTTGATGAGTCACTGACAGTTAAGCAGCTGTCACCATCTTATCCATACATACTAAAAGAATTCCTTTCGTTGTTGTTACTAAAGAATATTTTGTAATTTATACTGATGAGACATTATTAATAAGGTTTTTATAGTGATGTGATGTGCAAAACACTTTCTTAAATGGAAAGACCAATGTTCATTGTCGTGAAATATTAAAATTAAATTATCAGA
Source organism: Taxidea taxus jeffersonii (assembly GCA_003697995.1). NCBI lineage: Eukaryota > Metazoa > Chordata > Mammalia > Carnivora > Mustelidae > Taxidea > Taxidea taxus. The sequence continues at coordinate 93,139 of ML110824.1, forward strand.
AGTCAAGACAGCAAAATTAGTCTGTAGTTAGATACTCACCACTTGGAAAGATCAAGCAGATGGATGTGCAGCAGAAGCTGGTGTCTATTTCATCCTTTATCTCTTAGCTCTCTAATAGCAAAACAGGAAAATTCAAAACTAAACTAGTTTGAATACAATAATTTCCATCATTCACATAGAACAAAATGGTACATACTAAGGATCAAACAACCAGGTTTAATGTTGTTGGCATTACATATATATTTTTTAAATTCCATTTTTTGTAACTACTTTGTTTCTTCTGATTTTTTTATTCATCTACTCATTTCTCATTTACTTGTTCATTTGTTTACTCATTCATTCATTTGTAAGGAAACATTTTAGCCAGGAGCTCTATGATGTAATGAAAATAGCAATACCATTGACCATACCCTGAAGGAGTCTATAGTCTGTGAAGAGACAGACATATTAGATAATGAGAATACAAGGTGATGAGTGGACAAGAGGAGCACATAAAGAAGTTGCCTCTTTAGAGGACATCCCAGTGGGCCAGATGGTGGTTTAAAGGAAGACTTCATTGTGGAAGCATCTAAATTTTGATGCTTTGTTGCATGGGATGGTCTACATTGAAGTCTTCTGACCCTGAAGTGGGAGTTTGGTACTTCTGTTTGCTTCTTGGTTTTTGTTTCTTGTCTACAGTTTGAATTGGACTATTGCTAGTTCCATAGGGAAGGGCTTGGGGAGAAAAACTGTAAGAACATAATATTTCTCATCCTTCACTTTGGTGAAGGATTTGCCTGAGGTCACTCAACCATCAGATGATAGATCTGGGACCACTGTAGCTAAGATTTCCTTTCTACAATTCTAAACCTTCTTGTAAGCTGTTTTCAATTTTTTCCTTTGGTTTTCTGAAAAGAAGATTGATAAACTGTTAGGAAATCAGACATAGCTCTTTGATGGTTTTACTGCTTAGAAAACTGCAATTTCAAACTCTGTAGAAGGATTGTCCTATTTCGTTTTCTTATCATTGCCACTTTTACTGTGAGGGAGAATACACTTATTCATTCGCTTTTTTATTATTCATATTTTTATGCAAAGAAGTTGAGGTTAAGAAGATGTAATTTGTTCAAGGTTACAAAGTATCATTGAAACAACATGGTTCCAAGACAGGAAGGTCTTTCTCTAAGATCTGTACCTTTCAACTTTATCTTGCTGCCTCTTCACATCAAGGTCAGTTACATGGTTACTGCTCTGAAGGAGTAAATTTGTAGAAAAACACAAGTTAGTAGAAAGACACATACATAAACAAAACTCAAGGAAAAGAAATAGCTCTTATCACGATCCACCAAAAGAAAGATGGGGAATTTCTATAAGAGTTCAGAGAAAGGTTATGAGTTTAGGAGGAATTTCTGGGAAAGGTGGTATTTGCACTAGTATTTTAGGAATTTATATGATTCAGGGATGTGGATATGGCATGATAATGGGGAAGAAGATTCTGGAAAAAATTAAATATAATTATCATATCTACAGAGGTCTTAAGATGTGTATAAAGTGAGAAGTTCAACTTGAGCGACACTGGTGTATACAAAAGACATTTGACAACAGAGGTAGAAGCCCCAATGGGACAAAGCTATGAGCAGATTTGAAAGTCCAGATAAGAATTTGGACATCTTTTCATATGATGGTGAGAGTTCTCCAGCCATGTAATCCAGAGAAATAGAGTAATATGTGTTGAGCTTTATTTTCTTGCCTAAAAAAATAAGTATCATTTCAACTAAAATTTCATTTTCTTTAAAGCCTATTCTTAGAATTTGATTTTTAAGTCTTTTGATTTATTCAATCAATATGAATTTAATAATGTGGGTAATACCTTTTATTTTCTGTCTACTTTTAAATTTAAGTTTTGAGCTATTCTCAGAAGGATCAATTTATGTTCATAGCATAAAGAGCTAGTGAGATAGCAAATATGTTACATTATCAAGTTAAGAATATTAATTTGGTCAACATTGTTTTACTGAAAGTTGACTCACTTTTTTCATGATAAAAAAATAATAATCACAAATTGATGCACTTATTAAGTTATAAATTTTTTTCAAGTTGTACAGGGTAGGCAGAATAAGGGAAAGTATATGGTTCTTTATGGATTATAATAAGAAGCATTTATGTAGTGTGTTCCATAATCTAGTCCTGTGAGAGAAGCCTCACCTCTTTTACTGATTTTCATGGTAATCCTATAAGGTGGTATTAGTATTGCTGTTACAGATGAGGAAAAGGAATCTCAGGAGATTAAGTGGTGTACTTAATTCTCATTGTTGATGAGTAGCAGAACAGGGATCAGCACCCCTTTGTATATGATTTCAGAGATAATGCTTTAGTCGCTTCACTCAGCCTCATGGTTATTACCTAAAACATTTTCTATTTTCCGTGTAACACATACAGCCATCTTGATAGCCACAGCCTATCTTATAGAAGGCTGAATTCTGTCTAACCACTAAATTCTCAGCATTCTAAAAGTGTTTGAATTCCATGTTTCAGTGTAAAAAAAAATTCACCTTAGTGTATAGCCATAGTCTGATTTTATTTTGACTATTGTCACCTTGAATTTCTAATAAAACAGAAGGCAGAAGAACAACAATTTATAATCTTTGAAAGATGTCAGTATATATTTTTAAACCACCTTACTGGGTGTTACGAGAAGCTTCAGATTGGGCTTGAAAAATATATATTGTTATGCCCTGTGGCATTTTCTGACCTGTCATGATGCCACTCAGTTTCAGAATAACTATTCATAGACGTTAAGAATATTTTTGTTGAATAAAGAGGCCATTTTGGAAATGTGTGGAGGTTAATATTATGCACATTAAACTGTGCTTTCAGCTTTCCAACACCCTGTCAAATCTGAGCAATTATTCTACCAACTCACTGCCTGTCCCCACCCCCACATCATTTCCTTAAATTGCTATGGAAATTAAATCGAGAGACACTCTTCTTTGCAAGATACCTCCTTCAGAATTCTCTCTGCTTTGCCCTAGCCAGTTTGGGATGGAAAATCAGCCCACATTTCCATGGAACTTAGCAAGGCCTGGGCCAGATCTAAAAGGCATAATTTGCCTGACATCTGTGTGCCAGCATCATGTTGCATCAAAACAATCTGTGATGCTCAGAGGAAAGTAAGCATCCTGTTGTATTAACTGAAGCATTTAACAAGCTAATGGCAGTCACTTTCTATTCTTGCATCCTTAGAATCACGTCCCACAAGAACAATTATACTTGTAAAGTATCCAACTCCAATTGCATTATTCCACGATCACACTGATATATTGGATATGGTTTCTATCATTTTGTTTTCATTTTTTCTTCCAATGGGTGTTGTGTGTAGCACAGCTGAGGAGAGCAGAGGGTTTTTTGTTTTGTTTTTGTTTAATCTTTATTGGAAGAGACTAGATACCTAATATATGGAGGCAAGAGCTTACTGATAACTTGCAGGTGCTATCCTTTGCCACTCCTCCTCACCGTCAGAATCCAGGTGCTTGGTTGGGCCTGTTCTGTGGCTGTGTAGTTAGCCAACAATGATTTAGCCTCACGGGTTGAGATGGCCTTTGGGAGCCAAACTTCTGGGTTGATCACTTTATGTTGCTACCTTTAGAGGCAAGACAATGTGTCTAAAGTTTTGGAACCGTGACATATGGTCCTTTTATAATTATTGATAGTACACTCAAATTTCTAAATGCCTCATGGTCTTGCAATTTCAGATAGCTCCCCTGTACAACTTCAAATCTCTTCTCTCCCTAAAAACAAAACAAAACAAAACAAAACAACAAAAAACAGCTGATTTATGTAAGCTAGAGCAAAGTAACTAATATCTTGAATATTAAGGGAGAGATGAAAAAAGATTGGGACCTATAAGTAGACTTTATAGCTACTGAGGATCAACAGCTATATTAAAGAGTGCTGCATTATAAAGCAATAGAGTAATAGTAAGGCCTATCATAGGAAAATAACTGAATTTGGGTAACTAAAAAAGGAGAGAATTAAGTAAGACAAATTTCAGGTCACCTGGCTGTCTCAGTTGGTAGAGCAACTGATTCTTGATCTTGGGTCTTGAGTTTGAGCCCCAGTTTAAACATAGTTTACTTAAAATAAATTAATTAATTTTAAAAAATAAGGCAAGTTTTCCTAAGTGACTCTTCTAGACCAGTAACTATTCAACATTCTGCAGGTACCCTGCTTCTAACTAAAATCCTTGTTCTTCTGGAAAGGTGAGGAAGCTAAATGTTCTCTGAGGTCTAAGCTGAAAGTTTCTGGCTTCAGCTCTAATTAAAAAATAGTTTCCTTCCTCATAAATACAATATAAAGTAAGACTAAGTAATAGATTCTCAACTTTTGCAGTATAGATCACAAACAAATCACTTGATCCTGATATTTTGGGTATGTTTTGTCCCCATTAAATTATTAAAATTATGGCTTTATAAAGTTAGAGTTTGGTTTCATTAAGAATTCTCCTTTCCAGTTCAACTGGATTCTTTGATGTTTTAATTATATCCACTATTATACCTTTTTGAGCTTAATTTACCTATTTTCTTAAAACACCATGAAACAGTGTCTTTGAACACACTCTTTTAGGCCCACCAAATTCAGTAAGCTGAAAAAAAAGACATACCTCATTGTGATAGTCAATTTAATAGTTTACTTTTTTTTTTTTTTGCCTTGAGATTTTACTCATCACTCCTATTTCAGTTTTCCATGCCCAATCACAGAACTTTCATGGTTGCCTCTGTTCCATTATTTCTCTCAGGCTTTCAATAACATTGTGAGTATGACTGCTCATTTTCAGTCTGGAAGACCAATACCAAGCATGCATTTATTCTATCACTGACAGTTTAACCATGGAGTTTTCAGAAACCTCCAGGAAGATTTTCTTCATAAAAGATCTATCATTGGGTAACGGACAGAAATCCTGAACAGCTAAAGCTTTGGGCTTATTGACCTCTCCAGAACTTGCCATGCTGGTGCTTATCCAGCAAGATGGTTATAGGCATTAATGATTTATGAATTTACATCCTGGTTCCTTAAACTGAGATTGGAAATAAGTGTTGTGCATAGATTCTACCACTTTTTTGGTAATTGTGCAGTGAGCAAGAGCAAGATTCTTGTGGGAGGTTTCATTCTGACATGGTGGGTTTTGAAGATACTGCATGGAAATCGTGTTAGGAAAAAGGAAAAAGGGCTTATACTTCCTTTTGCTAGAATAAAGCCTCCTTTTAGCTGTGAAAAGATTATAACCACAAAAGAATCATGAATTAATAGAGATAGTTGTTATTTGAAGTGTTAGTAATAGAATATTTTATACTAAATATTTATTAGTGAATATTAATGCCAATTTTACATAGTTTTTTTTCTCACAATTTTCTTGCTTACCATGACTTCCTTCTTATCATGAAGAATATCCCAATTGTACCCTAAAGATACAAACGTAGTGATCCGAAGGGGCATGTGTACCTGAATGTTTATAGCAGCAATGTCCACAATAGCCAAGTTATGGAAAGAACCTAGATGTCCATCAACAGATGAATGGATAAAGAAGAGGTGGTATATATATACGATGGAATACTATGCAGCCATCAAAAGAAATGAAATCTTACCATTTGCAACGACATGGATGGAACTAGAGTGTATTATGCTTAGCAAAATAAGTCAATCAGAGAAAGACAACTATCACATGATCTCCCTGATATGAGGAAGTGGAGATGCAACGGAGGTGGGGGTTAAGGTGGTAGGAAAAGAAAAAATGAAACAAGA